>JAAGKR010001457.1:0-124840 GCA_011419295.1 Clarias macrocephalus
CGTGCTCCGAGCAGCACGGGAGAACTGGGAGAGGCAGCTGACCAACTCCCAACAGGGCCAGCGAGAAGTTGAAGGACAAGTGGAGCGCCTAAAAGCAGAGCTCGAACAAAGAAAGCAAAGAACTGGCCAGAGGTCAGAGCCTCCCAGTCAGCAGGGGGCGACAGAAGGGTGTGCAAGGATCACTGTGGGAAAACAGGGGGATGAGCGAAGAACAGGAGAGGAAAAGAGGAACGAGAAAGTGATGGAAACTACAGAAAAACTGAAGTGAGTATATGAAGATCCATAAAATCTACAGTTTCCATCCACTTGGTGCATTTAAAGAGAAAATGATGTAGTGTGTGAGTGTGTGTTATGGTTTGTCCATGACTTTGGCTGTGTTCCAGGACCGCATTTAACCAACTCTTCATGGTGTCTGTTTAAAAGTTGCCCTCAGGAAAATCCCATTCCATTACTTAGATTAGATTAGAACTACTGAAGGTCAGTCTTCTTCAAGGATTAAGGGAGCAAGTCGGCACAGTTAGATCTCAGCGCAAAAACTACCATAGAAAGTTTGGCAATCTGAAGCTTTTACCTGTTTGGGCAAACTGGAGAAACTCTTCAGTAAGGTAAACAACATGGGAACATGGAGGTTTATGAATATTACATTTGAGGGATCATTTGACCAATGGAAGGTGGAGCCCTTGGAATATAGGGTTTTGGGTATATTGAAACATGGAAATATAGTTTTGGGAATATTTAGGATTCAGAATATACAGTAGGGTTTGGGCCAGAAGAACATGGAGATTTGAGAATATAAGTTTTGAGGGATCATTTGAACTGGGAAGATGTATCCGTTGGACTAGAGGGCTTTGGGAACATGGAGACATAGAAATATGAGTCAGGGAATGTTTTGTTTTGGAAATATAGCATTTTGGGAACTTCGGGCCATGACACCATGGAGATTTGTGAATATATGATTTGAGGGATCTTTTGACCACGGGAAGATGTATTTCTTGGAAGCATGAACATGGTTATAGAATATTGAGCTCTGGCTATGGAAGTATATTCTTTTGGAAACATTTTGGTTTGGGAATATATGGTTTTGGGAACATTTAAGGTTTTGAAGTATAAGGTTTGAGGGATTATTCAGTCACGGGAATATATAATCCTGGGAACATGGAGGCATGGAAATATGAGTTTTGAGAATATTTGGATTTGGGAATATACATCTTTGAGAACTTTGGGCCATGAGAACATAGGAATTTGGGAATATAAGGTTTGGGAATATAGAAACTTTGGAATCCAGGGTATGGGTAATATGAATGCATGGAAATGTATGGTTTCGATATTAATGGGGCATGGGAGTATAGGATCTGGCCATGCAAATATTGAGCCTTAGGAATATTTAGCAGTACGAACATGGAACCATGAAAATGTATAAAAGTAAGACAAAAATTTTTTCAAAGTTCAGTTAGTTCTAAATAACTGAATCTAAGTTACTGTGTTTATCTACTGAACCTCGACTGGTTCGATTCTTATGGTCCATCCCATTGTTTTTACAGAAAACAGTCAGCGTCTCCCTCCAGCCTATTAAATGGTACATCCCAGACTTCTTTAGCACTGAACACAAATCCTGTGAACAAAGTAAGAACAGATCTGTGTTTTTACGCGTTGTCTATGTAACAGAACACGTTGTACACTTAAAACCATGTGGAACATGCATTTTGTAAAACGTCCTGCGCTTATTTCAGAGCAGCAATCTAACAACAACAAGAGAAAGACCAAATATGGACCAGCAGGACAACTTGATTAATTTATATAAAGGTATGTAATTCACACGAACCACTGCTAATGTATTGAAATTGAAAAGATGGTAAAGTTTACTCTGTGTGTGTGTGTGTATGCGTAACAGATAAAAAGGAGGACAATCCAACTTTACACCTGTCTCCTGTTATAGACATTTCTCCAAACAAAACTAGCAAGATAAAGTGAGTGTAAAGTAAACATCTTTTGTTTGTCTCTTCCTGTCCGGCTCCTCACTCCCACTTTCCCTTCTTGCACTTCACTCACAAGAACACCGAGACTGTGAATCTTCACTTGTACACATTCTGTAATTTATCATGACTCATGGTCAAGGTCAAGGAGCCGTTCTTTTCTTCAGAACATTCTGACGTCTTGGGACGACCCCGGGGTCAACATGGAGGATGTTTAAAGCGCATGAGACAGCTAGAATGTAGCGTTTAGTTGTGAACTTCTATAAATATCATGTTTGTGGTCAGTAGGTGGAAGCTCATGTGTGTCTAGATTCAGCTTTAAAGGGAGGATACAATCGGAGGCCTTTTTTAAAAGTCTTCTAATAACCTCCTGGTGCAACACTACACAAAACTAATTTTTAACAGATTTAGTAAGCTGCAGGTTGAAAGAAAAGTGAACGAGCTCAGTGCACGAGCCCTGTACTGTACTGTTTGCACTGTATCTGCTCTTTCTGGATTGGAGCTGAATTTAAGGATTCACCTCTCGTCTTTTACCAGGCCTCAGGAGGACTTCAGTAAGCTGCTCAGACGTCACGGAGGATCCAAACGTAACTCGCTGCTGCGCTGGAGTCAGAACAGAACCAGCGGATATAAGGTTCACTACTTTGGATGAATCAGTACTTTAATATTTTAAGCAGAAATCAATCAACAGGGCTTTTAAGGAATAATTGGACATCCTAAAGTGCTTTGTTCCAGTTGAGCTACAGAAAATTTCCAATCTATAATTATTCAAGAATTATTGATAATAACTAATAGATTTGATTTCATTTAATTGATTATTAAAAGGGGGCACGGTGGTGTAGTGGGTAGCACTGTTGCCTTGCACCTCCAGGGGCCGGATTCGAATCCCGGCCAGGTTCGATTCCCGCCTCTGTGTGCGTGGAGTTTGTATGTTCTCCGCGTCCTTGTTGGGTTTCCTCCCACAGTCCAAAGACATGCAGATTAGGCTAAATATCATTTGCAAATTATGTGAGTGTGTGTATGTGTGTGTGCCCTGCCTTGGATCCAGGGTAAACCCTGCCTCGTATCCTAAGTCTCCTGGGATAGTCTCCAGGCCCCCGCGACCCTCTATACAGGATTAAGCGGTATAGATAATGAGTGAGTGACAGTGAGTGAGTGATTATTAAAAGATCCTTCCCTCATTAGCCTCGCTAGTTTCCTCTCTTGAAATGAATCGGACAAAAACATATTTAAGGTTCCTCCCTTTGTGCAAACTAGTCTGTCCTGAAAACTTTGCCTTGTGCTTACTGTGTAACTTACTGAGTGTAGCATAAAGGTGGTGAGACCAGGGTCCAGACTAACGCTGGAAATAAAACCAAAACAATAAACCAGTGGTGCTGCTAATATCTAATATGCGAACTATCTAATCTCTAATCGCGAGATAAAGTCACAATGTGTGATGTGACACGTCTTTGCGTCCCGTGACAGTGTAAAGACACCAACATAACTCAAATAACCTGCATATTGGAATGTCTCGGTGGTTCTCCGGTTGCTCTCTTTGTCTCATTGTTCTTCTCTCTCTTTCAGAACATCGAGATCACAAACTTCAGCAGCAGTTGGATGGACGGCTTAGCTTTCTGTGCCGTGTACCATAGTTATCTCCCATCACACATCCCCTACAACACACTCCGGCCGGAGAACAAGGTAACACACACACACACACACACACGCTCATGTCGAGTGTTTGCAGTTCACTTCACCACTTGGCCATTATTTAGTTCCAGCTGTCATTTAATCTTATTTCTAGCTTTGTGTCGATAAAACCATGAATGCCAGAGAAGTGTTGCACAAGGGAAAAAAAAAACAAAAAAACCCTGAGTTGTAAGGAATCCCTGCTGAGTCTGACCCAGACCACAGACCCAGGTGGAAGTGATTATACTGGTCTGTTCAGTATCTCTAACCTGAGCGATCGCACGGGACGTCACTATTTCTGCTATATGCTCTTCCTGGATTCCTCTCTTAGATTGTAATCCTAAGAACATTCGATGTAGTAAAGAGGTGCTCCGACCTGTTCGTATACAGCGGCTGTACTAAAAGTAATGCAAAAGTTGGCATCACTTTTTTTTTATTACCTGATGACGGTTATTTTAATTTGGTGACCCAGTTCTCAAATCCTGTTTGGAAATCGCCTTCGTTGCAGTTGATAGTTTCCCACTGTGCGTTTGTCTTCAGTTCACCCATCTGTGCACCATCAATAAAAAAAAAAAGTTATGCACACTTGTGCATTGCTTTTGGTGTAGCCCTCGAACTATATGTTATACTAAATGTGCCCACAACTTAGTCCGTGTGGAATTTAATTGCACACTCATAAGCGCGTTTAAATAATTGTACGGCGCCATCTGTAGAATTTCGAGATGAACTAATGATTTTTCCAAGGATTTTTTTTAATGATATAAGGGCGTTTTCCAGTTAAATTTCAAAGTAGCCTATCTTCTCTTCCTTCGGGCTAATTGGCATGAAATAAAGTCTATATGTTACCTCAAGCTCAGCCAAATACACCTGTGGAAACCCCATTCAAATTCGTTCAGTAGTTTTTATGTGATGTGCGCACAAACAAACAGACAAACGTACGTCCCTCCAAATTATTTTTCCGCAGATATCTTCAATGTACAGACATGCCAACTTTACAGTTTTATTATGTGTAGTATTGGAACACTTGGAATGTCTAGTGGACGGAATTAATCTGTCAGCCTGCTGTTGGTCTTCTCAATTCCTTTGGAGTTAAATTCACAATTAACACAGTTAATTATTTAACCCTGTTTGAGATTGGTCAAAAGATGTTGATTGATATCCTTTAGCAACATTAATACTAATGTGCTTGATCTGTTTTTGTAGGTAGAGATTATATGCAGGGAGTTATGTAAGGACTTATATAGCAATGAAACTAATTTAAAACCAAGTGTAATTGTTGATAAGGGGAGGAAAGAAAGAGGAAAAAGATGATGATGATGATGATGATGATGATGATTATGATGAGAATGATGATGCTTTTACCCCCAGAAAGAAAACCTCTTGCTGGCTTTTCGGACAGGAGAGAGTGTGGGAATTGCTGCATCACTTGTAAGTCATTATACACCATAAAATGCTTTTCTATGATGCCTGAGAACTTTAACCTAATTTTTTTATCATGCCCAAGAATTTTATCAACTATGATCTCCCTCATAAATCTCCATGCGCTCCAATAAATTCCTTAAATATCTTTCAGTAATAAAGATAATTAGTATGCTTTAATCTCTTTCATAATACTACAAGGGGCGTTCATGTCAAAGCGGGACTTTTGATTGCGCAGAATAACGGAACACAGTTATGAGATGAAAATCGCCCTCTATTTCTCTATATAATCCCCTGCTACACTAATGCGCTTATCCCAGTGTTTCACTAGTGCTTGGATACCATCAAGGTAGAAAGTTTTCTCAGTACGTCAGAGCCATGATCAGACTGCTGCCTTATTTCTAAAATGCTGGCCCTCCAGGAACTCCTGGCTTGGAGCGAGGTCAGGACTGTACGCTGGATGTGGCAGTAACTCCCAGCCGAGTTCCTGTAACGTGCAAGTGGCGTGAGTGAATGATTGTGTGTACAGTTCCCACAGACAGACGTGCCTCTTACACACATTGGCGAGTTATCTGTTGATTTTCAAGGATCATTTGTTCCACTCGCTGAGCGTTCACGGGAACGACGGCTGTGGGCTCTGAGCCTCCTCGGCCGGGATCGTCATTCACACACATACGCCGTTCTTTAAAAAGTTTGCTCCATTCATGGTTTACTGTGGCTAAGAGTCTCATCGCCGTACTGTGCTTGAATTTTTCTGTAAATGTCAACCGCTTTTATGCCTTCATACACCAGAAATTTCATCACAAGTCTCAGTTTGACTTGAACACCTCTTATTAATGAATTATAAATAATACGTTCTTATTAATGCAGTGCTTAGGTACACTAAGGTACACTTACTTAGGATATTTTAGTTTAGTTTTAATGAGTTTTATGGAGCATTATTAATAAATTACAAAGGATTATAAAAAGAAATGTGCTGCTGTGTTTATTTGTTATGATTTATTGTGCAGATTTGTTGCCCCGTGTTTCTATTTCACCACAAATGCTTTCTCACAAATGTATGTTCATAACCATTTTTTAATCTCTGTTTTGTTTAAGACCGCAGATGAGATGCTGAGGACTGAAGGCCCCGATTGGCAAAGGGTTCTGGGATATGTAGAGAGCATATACCGCCATTTTGAGATGTGACCCCTGGAACATTGTTTCCTTTGGATTTAACTACTTCTCAGACTTCGGCGAGACGTTCTGCAAGCCGGCTTTACATTAGAGCTCCACCGTGTGGAGAAATTATTATGTTGTGGAAAAAATATATCAACAAGCAAAGTAGTCTGGACTGAATTACAGCAAAGAATGACACAATTTGCATATTTTACATTAGCATTCCTGGTATAAAAAACTATAATATTAGGATGAGAATTAATCAATAAGATATTTTTACCTTATTTACATTGAGGTAAAAACGACATGTTCTTGTTTGCAAAGCATGCAGTGGAGGAACTGGGGGTGTTGAGTGTGTGATAAAGCCACTTCAGAGTGTGTGTTATAAAATAATAATCAGCGAAACATATGCGTGACAAGGCTGGGTTAATGTTACACCATCAGAATGCATTACTTTCATATAACTGCAAATCCTGGGTTGCCAGATCACACTGCGTAATCCCCCCTGGGCGGTGCTGAAAATTTGCCCACTGTGACTAAAAACTAGCTTTTAAATTATATCACGGTCAACATTGGTCCCAAAATGTTTTATTTCTCTTAAACCACTGCAGTTTCCCATGATTATTATTTTTGTTTATTTAAAAATAACACTTCGATTACAGGACGTACACAAGCAAGTTAGTTCCTGTTGTCACCTCCTCCTCCTATCCTATCAGGAAACAGTACAAATTAAATGGGCGCCGAGGTAATGTGATCATATTGTATCAAGACTTCCCTGGTGATTTAGAAGAAAAAAGGACCTTGCGGTGTTACAGAGGGAAAAATAAATAAGCGTGATGATTTCTAATGATATTAGCAGTTTTTTAAATATCCACGCAAGTTCTCGTGAACTAACGAGGAAGAGAAACAATACGATGAAGAATCGTTAGAACAATCGTTAGAACAAGCGCATTAACTCAAAGCTGTTGTAGGAAATGTATTTAACACCTTCTGACCAATCAGGGGCCAGAAATTTGTGGTAAAGTATTTGTTGAGTGTCAGTTAGGATTATTGATGATAACACTGGTGATATAATGGTGTAGATGATGATGATGATCGTCATCATCATGCGCCATTTAAATCCCTGCGCCTGAGTGGTTCCTGTAGTCATAAAATATATTAGGATAATTTTCGCCTGTACAATAAACTGAACACTTCAGGCAAGAGCTGGTAGAGATGATTTCGAAGCGGATTTCCGAAAATATCAGTAATAATCGTACCAAAGGGTCGGTATAGCACTGAGAGAAATGACAAGACTCCACAAAGAAACAATGCTAACCTAAGGTAGTCTACAAACACTAACGAGGAAGGGGCGATCAAAACCCGGGAAGTGAGCTAGCAATCTGACGATGGCGACCCCTGGTGGTATGATATGGCCTTTACCGCGGGATTTGTTTTTACGAATAATGTTAGAACAACTTCCTGTTATTGCCCAACAAAAACATATTTTCCAAAGAATGTAGGGCAATTTGTGAAAGACTACCCTATAAATGACTACTGTATTGTATCCTACGGTATTGCCTGCTAAAAACACTGTGATGCTCTGTTGTAGCCCAACGCCCATGCATCATCATATCCCTCACGCCAAGTGTGAAAGTGAGCGCCAGACATGCCTGCGTTCAACCCTACACATACATTCAAGAACCCGCACCCATGATATCACGTCAGTACGTTTAGTGATGCTAAATAGTTAGCAGGCATTTGCATACATTTGCGCACAGCAGCCTTTAGATATCATTCTACCTTATCTGATCATTAACTTCATTCACCTGAACAAATCTAACTTAAACCCCACCCTTGCAGACCCTGAGGCGCTGGTGATTTGGCAAAGTCAGAAATTTCAGGCCTGGACCTTGTATGAAAGCTGGCATTTGATAGTAGTCAGGTAACTGTGAGTCACTTTCTGGTGTATTTTCAAAGGTATGAGCACTGATAAGATTCGTCATGTAAAGACAAGTCCAGGTGTTGTTATTTACGCACACTTCTTCTCGACCAGCGACACTGTTGGACCGAAACTGCCGTTTTCTTGCAGTTACAAGCACCTCCACACTTCCATGATAGTTCATGTATGGCTTTTGTAGTGTGATTTATCACAGAGGATGAGTGTGTTGTGACTTTCCACTGGAAGAGGACGGGATACGCCATGTTTGGATTCACAGCATTGTACAGAAAGGACCTCCTGAAAAACATGGACTTAAGAATAAACTCCTTTATTGCATTTCTTGTTTGTTTGTTTTTTTGTGACTTCAAGAAATCCTCAGCGTTACTGCTGATAGTGTGCCGAGCTCAATGTCTTTGTGTATTAACAATTAAAGTGCCTTTAATGTGATGTTAAAACTTCAGTCTTGTGCCAAAGTCAGTAACATTATTAATAAAGAAATATTTTCTTTA
Organism: Clarias macrocephalus; assembly: GCA_011419295.1. Classification (NCBI taxonomy): domain Eukaryota; kingdom Metazoa; phylum Chordata; class Actinopteri; order Siluriformes; family Clariidae; genus Clarias; species Clarias macrocephalus. The sequence continues at coordinate 8,652 of JAAGKR010001457.1, forward strand.
TCATGTCTTTATACTGTTTGCAATAGTTGTAATAGATAGTTTGAACACAATCTCTAATTTGATTTTTTTTTCATTGTTTGAACGAGTCGCTTCCTTTAGTCGGCTCTTTTAGAGGAACAAATGGGAGTCGACTTGCAATAGGGGTCATTCTACAGAAAAGGTGGAATTTGTGTGATAAAAATCTGCTTGATTGTATTTCTTCTTTCTCACCTAGAACGTCTTTAATAGCAATAACTTAAAGTAGAGCTTAACGCATTTTTAATTATTGTTACATGTTGTTACTATTACAGTTTTATGTCTCTTCCAGGTAACAATAAAGACGGTAACATCAATGACAATTTAGAGAAAAATCCTAAACTATTTCCAAAATGCTTCCTTGTGTATTTTGTAAATAGCATAAAATTTCTAAACAAATTATCACTTTTCTAAAGAAATGAAGGGAGACATCTGACACAGCTTTTGCATTTGTCCAGTGCTCTTCATGAACAATTAAAAAATGTATTTCAAGATAAAACTCTTTTTGTGAAAAACTAATGCAAATTATATACAGTAGTTTGGGGTGACTGGTATTTATTTCATATTAGTCATTATTGTTTTAACTTCTTTTATAAATTATTGGTGTTATTGTGGGCGGCACAGAGGCTTAATGGTTAACACTGTCGCCTCGCTCCTCCTGGCCACGGTTCCCGCCTCTGGTCTGTGTGCATGGGGTTTGCATGTTCTCCCCGTGCTTGGTGGGTTTCTTCCGGTTACTCCGGTTTCCTCCCACAGTCCAAACACATTCAGATTAGGCTAATTGGCGTTCCAAAATTGCCCGTAGTGTGTGAATGGGTGTGTGTGTGTGTGTGTCCTGCGATGGATTGACCCCATTTTGATTTTATTTTCATTTAAATGATTTTGGCATCAGGAAAACTAAGTGACAGCATTTCCACCATTTGTGTACAATGACCCATATATTAGATGTTTTTTTTATTATTATTATTTTATTGATTATTTTATATATTTGTAGCTATAAACAATACCTTCAAAAACATACACTGTAATTATAGCCAAATGATTTAATGACGACCCTAAACACTGGTGCTGTCCGTTATTGTGAATCGTGAGTCGAGTGTTTGACTCTTTTTATGAATGAATCATATCGAGGTGGAGTTGTTTGCATATGTTATTTATTCTTGTCTTTCTTTTCTTTTTTTTAAGAGATAGTGAAGTTAAATCTGAACATTTCAGCCATAAGAACAACCGCCTTATGGCTTTGTTAGCCAGAAGAGTCTTTTTTTTTGGTGAGCCGAATCTAATCGAATCCAATTTTCGCTGCTATTTTTTAAGCTGTTTGTAGAAATGATCCGAAAATAGTTACTGTATAGAGGTAGGTTGATAAATATACTTAAGGGTAGAAAGTCAACATTAGTCTCATTCAAGCCTAGATGCAGGATTTTAAAAAAAAGTTTCTTTCGCGCGGGGTTTGGTCATGTGCTACTTCCGGGTTTCTCCAGCATGAGACTAATCACGTGGTAAAAGAGTGAAGCTCCTGTTTACATGTAACGTTTTTTTTTTAGGTTACACAAATGAGCTGTACTTCATAATATAAGCTGTAATTAGCTTATACTAGGATGAATGTGTCACTTCATGTGTAATTTATGTATATTTTTCATACATTTTCTTATACATGTCATACAAAATGTATATATATACCTCAATTGTACATCACTTATATAATTGCCTTTTTATTGTTGTAAAACAAGTACATTTTACCATTGGCACTTACTTTACTTAAAAAAAAAATCTTATTGATAAATATTCAAATAGATCTTAGATTTTTTTTTCTTCACATATTTATGCTTCATTTAAATAAATGTTTAATATGAATAGAACTTATTACAGGAAACACCAGGGGAATGCAGCATTGCTGTATAGTATTGATGACCATGTTGTGATTGATAATTGTAGTTTCATACACAAAGTACAGTATTTCAATAATATTAAATATACAATAATATTAAAATATAATAAATATTAAAACGTATCTAGTAAAACATCATAAGCTTAAGCATTTCATTGCATATTGTACTGTGTATGACTGTGTATGTGACAGAAAAAATTTGACATTTCATTTCAAACATCTCAAAAGAGTTTTATTGCCAAGTACGCTTACACGTACAAGGAATTAGTTTTAGTGACAGAGCTTCCATAACAAGACAAATAACAAGACAAGACAGCACGACACAAAACAGGGAAAAAAAAATAAGGATGGGTTTTTGGGTTAACATCAAAAAATTTGATCAGCAACATAAAGAGAAATTATTATTATTATTATTATTATTATTATTATTATAGGCGGCACGGTGGCTTAGGGGTTAGCACACTTGCCTCGCACCCCCAGGGTTCAGGTTCGATTCACACCTTGGGATCTGTGTGCACAGAGTTTGCCTCCAGTTTCCGCCCAAAGTTCAAAGACATGCAGATTAGGCTAATTGGAATTCCCAAATTGAACGTACTTTGTAAATGCACATGTGAAGGTTGACTGGAAGTCCAATGGGAATAAATACAGTGGTCACCATTGGACCTGGTCCAATACGTAAGATGGGAATAAATACAAAGGTCACCATTGGCCTCCATGGTCCATAGTTGGATCACAGAGGTTCCTAGATTAATAATAATAATTATTACTATTATTACTATTAGTAGTAGTAGTAGTAGTAGTAGTAGTGTTATAAGTATTATTATTGGCCTGTTAAGGATACCTTTATTTTAAAAATCCTCGTGCAGCAGTAACCCGGACATGCGGGACATTTCGTAGTTGCTTCACATCTCTCCACGTCTCCATGAAATCCCGGAAGCGCGAATGAATAAACCGCTTGTGTTCCTTTAATTAACCACCCGTTTTCCCACAAACCCAACCGTGCTGTGCTATGATTGGATGGTTCAGACGCGGACACAGTCCTCTAAACACTCATAGTGGGGAAAAAAATCTAAATCTGGACAAACATCGAGCTAAAGAAATTAAATAATATTAACGTAAAATATTAAAAATTATATTAATTTCCGAGTTAAGACGTCTAGTTGCTAGGGCAACGTTGCGTGGGCAGTCAGTGGCCAATCAGAACAAAGGGACGTGGCTTGTCGCAATACGGATGCGGAAGAAATAAGGCTGAATAAAGTTAAGAGCTGTTTGGGGATGGTTATTACTCTGTTCTGAAGAAGTTCGAGCTGTATACGTTATTTGGAGTTTAAAACGGTTAAGACTTTAACGTTTCGTAAGTGTTTTTTTATGGTATTGTTGTTCTTAATGTTTTCTAGTATTTGAGATGTTTTCTGTATATGTAGGATTTAATGCTACCTGTCCTGTGTGTTACCTGGAGGACTCTTAATTAATTAATTGTAAATGCCAACGTGGTACCTGACATCTGGACAGATGTTCTTAATACACAGGCTGTACGGACATATTTGACTAGATGTTATACTTTTATTTTCAATTAGGTTTGAATTGATGTTACAGAAGGATATGAATGAAGGATCTGTTGTGTCTTAGATTGCCTTTATTTATCTTTTTCTTTGCTCCTTGTGCATTCAATGTTTAATCTCTACCTCTTGATGAAACTGTTTTATTCAATCATATGTAATATTATTTGTACAGCGCTTTTAACAATATTCATTGATTACAAAGCAGCTTTATAGAATTAAAAGGTTATGGAAACAAATTAGAGCATGTATGAGATTTTTTTTTACATTATTATTATTATTATTATTATTATTATTATTAGGGCCCAAGCACTCTGATGACTTAGTTACTATAAGCTTGATAGTGTTGATGTCTCATAGTGTGTGAGGGCCCAATTGTTTTTTTAAGTATTCCATTTCAATCATTCAGGCCTCTTTGGAGGTCTTAAGGGCGCACCAGAAAGACACATCCAGCTGTGCAGATGTCTTAAACTTATGAAAGTTGGCTTTCACAGAAGATTTTGCTGCATAGCTCATACACACTTGCACGTATACATGTCAAACTATGTACACTTTAGGAGCAATTTTCAAATATGTTTTTTTTTTTTTTCATGGGCTCAACTTAACAGGAAGTCAGTTATTTTGGGTTGTTTGCAAAACGCATTCAATGGATTTTGATATACTCCTTCTACAGAATTTATATGATCGTCACCAAACCTGGCCCATATGATCTCAAAACATTGAGGATGCAAAATTGCAAAGGGATTTTTGATACCTCAAATGGCTCGGCCATGGTAATGCCTTAAACTTGTACTGAAAAGTGGCTAATAACTTCTTGGGACATCACATCGAGTAACATCAGAATCCGGGGTTTTGAGGTCTTAACATGCAAGCACACAGGTTGTGTAGTGCGCCCTGGTGGCGATGGCACAGGTGCTTGGGCCGTCATTGTTGTGCGCAACTATATTTATTATTACAAATAGACCTTATACATATGATCTGCTCTTAACCATGCATGTAAAGTACAAAATATTAACATAAAAAAACTATATTTAGTATCAAATCTAATAATAATGTAATTAGGCTAATTTTGGAAGTAAATCATTACTTCAGTCTGAAAGGAAGAACCTGGTAGTCGATCTAACTTACAATAGCACACAATAAGCTCTTTAATAAGAGGGTGGTGTGGAGTTATGAAGTATGAGTAACGAAACGCTGTCTCGCCCACAGTCCTGTCTGCAAATATCTGCCTCAAACCCCGGGCCAGTTCCTGAAGGAGTCCATTTGTGTGTGTATGTGTGTGTGTGTGTGAGCACACGTGCGCATAGTTGGTTGTGTGTCAATATTTGTAAAAGTTCACTGGTTAAAAATTATACATAAACGGGGTGATAGAAAAACTAATGTTTAACAACTTATTAGAGGAATATAATCATCGACATGGCGCTACTGTGACCACTTTGAAGATTCAATTCAGTTTTATTTGTATAGGGCTTTTAACAATAGTCATTGTCGCAAAGCAACTTTACAGAATCGAAAGGAAATTATGGAAATGTGTATGAAATGTGTGAAAATATGTCAGAGATGATTATTTTCCTATAACAGCATGCTTTAATCCTTATGCATCACAGCGATCTGATAACATTATCCTTTTTTTTTTTTCTTAAACGACTCTTGAATGACTTTTGTATCAGTTTTAACATTTGGAACTTTAGCAAAATCACGAGGGGTGTTCGAGTCAAACCGAGACTTTTGATTACACAGAATAAAAGAACACAGTTATAAGAGTAAAAACTCTCTTTATTTTGTCTATATAACCCCTTGCTACACTAATGCGCAAGGAGTTCCTGGGAGGCCAGCGTTTCAACGCTGAAGCAGACGGTCTGATCTTGCCTTCAGCATATTGAGAAAACGTTCTACCTCTATGGCGTCCAAGCACGAATGAAACTAGTGAAAAGCTACATTTAAACACAACATTTAAAAGACAAATCTGTAACTAATAAAAGATTGTATAGTTCTATAGTCCGCTATAGCGCTCTTTAAAGTACAACGTGTTCACTTTTTATGCGCAAATTGAAAAATACAATTGAGCTGAGTGAATTCTCTCTAAAATAATTTAGGGTCATTGAGTCTTCCGTATTGGACAACCAGATTTCACCCCCTACCTCAACACATTCTCTCCACTCACTTGGGCCACGCCTCGCAAACTGTGAAGGTGGTGCTGAGTGAAGAGTGATGAACACGGTGCTAGTGTGAACACCTAATCTAATCTGATCTAATTTAGCAAATATAACACACCAGCTGGAGGATCTACCATGTGGTAATTTCCTAGTGCTGAGTTACACACACTTTTTACACAGACATTTCCTGCTTTTCTTTTTGGTTTGTTTGTTTGGTGGTGTTTTTGTTTGTTTGTTTGTTTTTGTCAGAAACTGGTTCAGTCGGTCAGCATTCATGTGTAGTGCATGTAAAGGAATGTGATTTATTTTTTTTTTTTTTTTTGACATTTTAAGAGACTTCCTCTTTATTGAAAGGCCACACTTTTTAACTCCATGAGGTGTGGACAAGTTCTACACCCACAAAGCGTTTATTTCTTGCTCCGATCTGCGTCAACGGTTATGTCAACAGCCTTTGTTTTTTTTTTTTGTTTTGTTTTTTTATGACAACAAAAATGTGTGTGTGTGTTTTCAGGCTGCCAGCATGGCGCAGAAGGTGCTTGTGACAGGAGGAGCAGGTTATATAGGCAGTCACTGTGTGGTGGAGTTGATCGAGGCGGGATATCAGCCGGTCGTCATCGACAATTTCAGCAACGCTGTCCGAGGTAACCTGACAGGTTAATGGTGTACGTGTCTTGGTGTGTTGCTGTCAAAGTATGTATGTGGGTGTGTGGCGTAACCTCATCTCACTTCTACCTGTTTAACAGGTGTCTTTTGGTAGAGCGACACCTCTGATTAATATTCTACATCTTGCTTTTTCGAAACCCTTTTAAATTCTTTTTTTTTTTTTACTTTTTCCTTACAAGCTGAATATGCAGCCATGAGATCTATTTTAATACACTACTGTTTCTGTTGTATTGTTTTTTTTTTTTGTTTTTTTTTTGGATCGCATGATTTTTTTTCCCAAAGGAGTAGGCATTTTAAATGTTATTAGATGTGATGTGTTTCTATGCCGCTCGGGTGAGCCTGCTGAATGTATTGATGCAAGTTTGGATACAATCAGAGAAAAATAGAATTTTGGGAAAACTGTAGGTCACATTCCTTAATAAACAGGGATTGGGCCTAACAGCACCACTACTAAAAAAATAAATAAACAAAATCAGAGTTAAGACATGTCTTGACGAGGTAATACAACACAATAAATGTCACATGACTGGAAGGCTACACGCCACAGAGAAGCGTCTCACACACACTGATGTAAACGAGATATACAGTAGAAAGCAGAAGTCCCTGTGGAAGATGATTCGGTGTTCCTGAATAAGGTTTTAGCCTTCAGAGGAAGGGAGTCGAGATAAAACAAATATGTCTGCACTGTGTCCTTGATGAACGTATTCCTCTGTAACCGCACACAGAAGAAGTGAAGGCCATGTGCACAGCTGGGGAACATCAGGATCAGGTGTCAAACTCGCATCCAGTACTGTCTGTTAGTTCAGATATGTCCGTCTGTCCAGCTGTGTATCTATCCATCTCCATCTCTACATGTCTGTCTGTGCGGTTGTCCATTTCTCTTTTTTTATCTATGCATCTGTCTGTCTCTTTATCTCCCTTATCTGTCTCTGCATTGATATCGGTTTATCTCACAATCTTTCGGTCTATCTCGATCATCAACCTGTCCATCTGTCTTTGTAATCACCTCTCTCCCTCTCTCTCTCTCTCTCTCTCTCTCTCTCTCTCTCTCTCTCTCTCTCTCTGTATCCGTTTGTCTGTCTAGCGACATGGCTTTCTGTCTGGCTCAGTCGGTATGCGTCTGTTCGTCTGTCTGTCCAACTATGTCATTATCTAGACGGACAGACAGGTGAACAGACGCATACATAGATTTAATATCTTTAGAGCTGTCTGTCTCTCTATTTGTTTTTTTATCTTCCTGTTTGTCTAACTGTCTTAGCTGTCTCGTTTGTCGCCTTTCTGTCCAACAGTCTGTCTATCTCGTCAGCAATACCTGCCTTCCCGACTGTCTGTCTGTCTGTCTGTCAGTCTGAAATGTCTGTCTGAACGCTGTAGGACATTCTGTTTCATTCTGGTCTTTCTGTTCTACATGCGTGCGTCAGTGTCTTGATTGTTAGCGTGTTCAACTTGTGGAGTTTAACTGGCATTTTGCTTTTTGTTTATTTGTTTGTTTTTCGCATTGAGGAGAAAATGGTGAGCCTGAGAGCCTGTGCAGGATAGAGAAGTTTCTCAACACCAAGATTGAGTTCCAGGAGCTGGACTTGCTGGACAAACCAGGCCTGGAGAAAATCTTCAAGCAGGTACAAACACACACACACATGCGCACTCTCACACATGCTCATGAAGCTGAAAAAGATGCTCTTTTCGTCACTGACCAACTCCAGCTTGTTCACACAGCACCTTAGAAAGAGTTCTCTCTCTCTCTCTCTCTCACACACACACACACACACACACACACACACACACACACACACACACACACACACACCATTTTTACGCAGGTAAGGTCATTGTCATGATTAATTTACATTCACTTTATGTGTGCATCATAAGCATTAGCCGGGCTAATAACACACACCAGCTGTGCTGTACATCTCAGTGTGCGTGCGTGTGCGTGCGCGTGTGTGTGTACACTGCTGCTGTTTAATTTAACATATGGAGCTGTTGGTGGGGAAGGACTTGATCATCATCATCATGTTCTCAGGTTGTTCTTGACCATGACTGTGAGCGATTCTGTCACTTGTCCTGCTTTTCTGCTTCACTATTCTGATCGCACATGTACAGGCGACGCTTCTGCCGCTGAGATCCAGCTTAAATAGAATGAAAATTTAATTATGGTAACATATAAAAACGATCCAGATTTCTACTTTTAGACTTTCTGTTTCTGTCTGTCTGTACATATTCCTCTCTGTATATCTGTTTTCAATCCCTGTTTGTTTGTCTGACTGTCTGTCCACTTGCTTCCCTGTCTGTATATTTTCTTGTCTTTTCTGCCTGTCAATTCGTATCTTTCTGTTTGTCCGTCTGTCTCTTTTCCTGTTATCTAACTGTCAGTCTGTGACACATTTTCTTACCTCCCTCTGCCTGCGTGTCTGTTCACCTGTCTCTCTCTCTCTCTGTGGATTTTCTGTGGATGCCTATTCAACTTGTCTTCTGTCTGGTTGCCCATCTGTCTGTCTGCCCATTTTCCTTCCTGTTTAACTGCCTGTCTGGCTGTACATGTTCCTCTCTACCTAGGTGTCTGCCCCAGCTTTACAGTGCTTGTCTGTCTCGGTTTATACATTTTCTGCTCTGCCTGGTTGCATGTCTGCCTGCCTGTACAAAAATCCTCTCTGCCTATCTATACATTTTCCTACCTGTCTTTCTGTCTGTATGTCTGTTTGCTTGCCTTTCTGTGGGTACATTTTCTTTCGTTTCTGCTTTTCTGTCATGTCCCTTGTCTGTTTTCCTGTCTGTCTGTACAGTTTTCTCTCTACCTAAGTGTCTGTCTACTCCCGGCTTTCCCCTTCTCTGTCTGTCTGTCTGTCTGTCTGTCTGCTCAGGCTTTCCCGTACTTGTCTGTCTGTCTGCTCAGGCTTTCCTGTGCTTGTCTGTCTGTCTGTCTGCACATTTACCCAGACTCTCTGTGTCTGTCTGTCTGCCTGTCTCTCTGCACCGTTTCCTACCATCACCTGTTTTCTTGTCTTCTCCACGACGCTGATCCATTCCTCCCTGTGCATAATAATTTTTTAGTTTCTGTGTAAATATAAACCACCAAGATTGTTGTCTTCTTCTCCTTGTACCTGGCTGAATAGATTGTAAAACTGCTAGGTAAAGTCAGGTGATGTTCACTTTGCGGTTAAATATTAAATCTTTTATCTAAGTACACTTTCAGAAGAAATTCATCATTCGGGATGCTCTTTCGCAGCATGCACCTTGTCTGGAGCTCTTTGTCTTTTTTTTTTATGGAGTTTTTTTTTTTTTTCCCTGATTAGTCAGCAAAATGGGGAGAAAAAGCAGAAGAAATGACACAGCAGAATGACTCAAGATGATAAATGATGCCACCAAATGTGAGGGGAAAAGGATACAAATAAATACCACAAATACACAACATCATCTGCTTTATAATCTTAAACAAATAAATAAATAAACAAATAAAGCAGCTGAGATATTTTTAGGAGGCTGATGACCTTATAATATTTTTAACCAGACACCCAGCTGTGGAAAATAATTTAAGAAATTGTACTCAGAATACTGAGGAATTCTCAGACAGAAATCAGACTCAATCTCCAAATAGATAAAGAAATAAATGTACAGTATGCCAAAGATGTCCTGCTTCTTATTCAATTACTCCCATATCTGAACTTACACACAGCCATAATCCTATTTATGGAGGTTGGACTTTAATCTGCACATCTATTTACATCAAGAATTGATGGTTTGTTTTCTTTCTTCTTTTTGACATTATTCTTTAATGATGTCAATAAAAGTTGTGTTTTAAACCGATTATATGATGTAAACTAATAATTAGTGGATCGATTCAGATCAACTTACAAACGTTTAATGGTCTAAAATTGAGAAAATCCTTGAAAATATACCACAGGGGTGTTCAAGTCAAACCGGGACTTGGGATCAACTTTCTGGTGAATGAGGGCATAAAAGTGATTGATTGACATTTAATGAAGACTTCAAGCACAGTACGGTGATGAGAGTCTATGCCATTAAAACAAATCAACAGTAATATAATTTCAATACATCTGAAATATATTTATTCGTTTTCAGTACTTTAAAATCTGTAAGTAACTTGGCTCACAATAAACAGTAATGCAATTACATCAAAGTTAAACAATGCCCAAAACTAGTCTACCTGTGATTCATGGCTCTATATTTTGACAGATTTAACCTCATCTAATCCAGCACCCTTCAGCTTTAAAACATCTGTTTTGCCCCTAGAGATCTGCAATTTGAACACACATTAAAACCTTACGCATGACTCAGCTCTGAATACAGTCGCATCAGGTTTTCGCTCAAACTCCGATTTAATGCATCTAATCCAGTTATGTTTGGGGATCTGGAAGTTTTTCGATTGATTGTTTTGAACAGAATGCTCAGTCTCATTTATGAAGTGCACATCAAGCCAGAACTTTAAGACTGAAGAAGTTAAACCCTGAATACTTTATAACAGTTTCACTCTCAGGTGTTGATACTGCATGACCGTATTTCTCTGTGTCTCATCTCTAGCACTCTTTCTCTGCTGTGATGCACTTTGCCGGGCTAAAAGCTGTAGGGGAATCGGTGGAACAGCCGCTACGCTACTACAGGGTTAATCTCACGGGTACCATCAACCTGCTGGAGGTGAGCCTCATCATCACGACTTCACCACAATATCACTGTGATAGACAATTTATATTTTGATAAAGTGTCCGACAGTAAGGCCTCATTCAATGCAATACTAAAATGCATTGGGGGGGTGTGCCAGTCTGCTGGTTTCCGAGACTCCATTTTAAAGAGTTTTGGCTACTACTATCTTGTACTACTCCCTTAAGTGGCAAATTGGTTGCAGCCACGACACATGAAACATGCACCACATACAGTTTAAATACTGATTAATTGTGTCCCTCTGTGTGGACGTGTGTGTTTTTTAGGTGATGCAAGCCCATGGGGTGCACAACATAGTTTTCAGTAGTTCAGCCACCGTATACGGCGATCCTCAGAAACTCCCCATCGATGAGCAGCACCCGGCTGGAGGCTGCACCAACCCTTACGGCAAAACCAAGTTCTTCATCGAGGAAATGATCAAGGATCAGTGCAATGCAGAGAAGGTATATAAAAGGACAAATGTATTACTAGTTCAAAACAACTCTAAAAAGCACTAGCAAGTGATCCATCAAGATTTAACTAAACAACTAAGAGCTGCTGCTGTAATCATGAAGTATGTCCTGTTGCTCATCCTATCCCAGGAGACTTTTCACTCCTGCATACCCATTTAGTGTAAAAAAAAAAAAAAAAGTCTTTTCATGTATTTTCATTAAAGAGTTAAACTTGCATCTGATAATAATCTGCCCAAATAACTAACCAAGTTCCTTTGTCAGGACTGGAATGCCGTGTTGCTCAGGTACTTTAACCCCATTGGTGCTCACATCTCAGGAGAGATTGGTGAAGATCCACAAGGAATACCAAACAACCTCCTACCATATGTTGCCCAGGTAACCTTTCTGACCAATCAGACCTTAATAGGAGTTATCCTTTGTCATTTAATTATTTAAGTCATAATCAGCTTTCAGCTGTTTTTGACATATTAATACTGTTTACAGCCAAGGAAAGTACAATACTTTGCTAAAGGTGGCAATTTAAATTAGTAAAACTCTATTAAAAATGACATTTAAGCCAAATAAAAGCATATACAGTGAAGCCTTGGATTACGAGCATAATTCGTTCCGGAAGTGGGCTCGTATTCCAAAACACTCGTAAACCAAATCAAAATTTCCCATAAGAAAACTCATAATGAAAACTGAAATTATTCGTTCCACAGTCCAAAAAAATAAATGCATAAAAATAATTAATACAATATATAAAGTAAAAATAAAACAAATTAACCTGCACTTTACCTTTAAAAAAAAAAAAAAGAATATATCATGACAGATAAGCGTTTCCATTTGTGCATGTTTCACAACACACACACACACTCACGGGAAAAAAAAGAAATCTCTCTAATGACACTCGTGTGAGTGCATACCAACGGAGTCACTGCTGTAAAGTAAAAAAAAAAAACAAATCAACCTTTTTAAAAGAATTGTGACGGAGCAGAGTTTTCCTGTGTAGAGCAGAGAGTGTGTGTCTGTATGTGTGTGTGTGAAGCCAGGGAGGGGGGTGTAAAGGTGAGAGAGTGTGTGTGCATGTGTCGGTGTCAAATTAAGCGCACACACACATAGTAGATACGCTGAAACAGTGAGGGAGATGTTGATTATACCAGTAAGAGATGAGCACTAAGACCCAGCAGGGGAGACGATTACTCACAAGTCCGCAGCACAAGAGAGAGAAAAATTATTGGCTCAGTTGTAATCACGTGACGCTCGGTGTCAAAACATGAGTGTATGCATGATACATGATACTCGGTACTCGTAAACCAAAACTTGCTAGTTTTTCAAGTCTAAATTGATTATAAAATCTTTGCTTGTCCTGCGGAACACTCAGAAATCGTGTTACTTGCAATCCGAGGTTCCACTGTACAACCAAATATATGCTCAAAATGATCAAACAGTCCAAGGGATGCAACATATAGGAGGGTTAAACATGGAGGAATTGTAATCAAGATCATATTTATTGAATTAGGAATTATTCTTAGCCAGGAAAGTAATTAGCTGTGCCAATCGAAATAAAATATGGAATGGTTATAAAATATTTCTCCTGCGTTGAATCCCATTACAAGAAAAAAGTCCATTTGACATGACTCAACTTTCACATAACCTCACCTGGATGAATGAGAATCTTCAGACATTTGAAGGCTATTTAGAATTTCAAGAACGACTGATTTTGTTTCTAAGGTGGCCATCGGGAGACGAAAGCATCTCAGCGTGTTTGGAAATGACTACAAGACAATTGATGGAACAGGTAAAATTAAAAAAGGAGGTTCTGGTAGGCATGTGAAGTTAATCACATCATGTGCGTGTGTGCTTTACATGTCATGTGTTCCTTCATAGGAGTCAGAGATTACATTCATGTGGTGGACTTGGCAAAGGGACACATTGCAGCTCTGAAGAAGCTGAAGGACAACTGTGGCTGCAAGGTGGAAATTATTTTTTTAAACTATAATAAATTATTAAATTGACAATACAGCCAAAAGTATCTGGACACATGACAATCAGTTCTGTATTTGCTTGTTCCAGATTTATTCCAGTTAGTCGCTCCATTCTTCTGAAAAGGCTTTTTTAGATTTTAGTGCATGGTTGTGGGGATATGTGATCATTCAGCTATATCAGCATTAGGTCAGGCACTGATTTTGGGATGTCGAGGAGGCTCTTTAGTTCATCCAAAATGTTAAAAGTCTGGGCTCTGTGGTAGAACTCGAGTCCTTCCACTCCAATCTTAACACACCATGTTGTCATGTTGCTGGAACAGGTTTGGGCTTCTTAGTTCCAGTCAAGTCAAATTCGTGCTACAACATACAGAGATGTTCTATATACAGTAAATGTGTACAAAACAGTTTATGTGAAGGAACCACATAAAGGTGCAATGGTCATGTGTCCACATACTTTTGGCTATATAGTGTAAATTAATTCTAAACTGTGGCCTACATTGATAAATGTGTTAGAATGAGAGGCATGAGAAAAGAAATTGTACCTAAAAATTATTTTATTCTGTTTTTTCAATTATAACTTACCAAAAACTTCTAGTTACTGTATGCAGAACTGTAAGTCTAGCCTACAATTACATTTAAGCATACAGTAACTAGAACTATGTTGGAAAGTAATGATGGATAAAACTCCATAAAATAGTTCTAGTTAGTGTATGCATAACTTAAGTGTAGACACGCTTGATGAAGTCTGTCCACCCCAACAGCTCACCATTGCAAGGTATTAGATATGCATCAAATTTGAAGGCAGTGTTGATCTTAACCTATCGTAAGAACTTATCGTTCTTGAGGACAATACCAATAAGGCTTCTACTGTATGACTCCTATGTGGGCCATTCGTAGCTCTAATTTTCTTTGCTAGTTACTATCATACTACTGAGTACAAATAAAGGATGCTGCTGGAAGGGGTTTATTTGCAGAGGTGCAGGGTATCTAAGTGCTGTACATTTTATTTACTTTGTAACCGTATTTACCGTAAAGTACAGTGTTCACATGTCTGAACTTTACTTGAGTGGTTTTATTAGTGGATACTCTTTACTTTTACTACTACTACTACAGTACATCCCACAATAAATGTGTAATTTCTTCTTCACTACGTTTCTGCATGGCACTGTGTTACATAACTAGAGTGGTGAGTACTATTTCAAGCAGTACCTGCCACCTGCTGACTATTATGACAAAATGTTCACAGCATGTTCACAGTCAGGAAGCGCGCACACAAACACAAAGGGAGGGAGTGAGAGAGAGACTCTATGACTTAAAGACTACAGTGAGCTAGAACAAGTTCAGTATATTTGATACTTGAGTAAATTTGAAGGTGAGTACTTTTGTACTTTTGCTCAGGTAGAATTATAAGTGGAGGACTTCTACTTTTTCTTAAGTAATATTTGAACTAGGGTATCTATATTTTTACTCAAGTACACCAAAAAATCTTATTTACAAAAATATGTTTCAGGTTAAGATTTCTGCAGCGATCTTTAGACTTGATTTGGTTTCGTTGCTCATTTACCCCCTGTTAGAGCTGTTTCCCGTCAGTGGTATTCCTTTAATCTGTCTCTGTCTTTTTTCTGTACAGGTATATAACCTGGGCACAGGTACTGGCTACTCTGTGTTACAGATGGTAAAAGCTATGGAGAAAGCTTCAGGAAAAGATGTAAGAATTTAAATAATTACTTACCAAATAACAATTCCTTATATTTATGAAAGGATTTGTGTAGATTTATCATAATCTCGGTGTCTAACTATTTTTTTTAACTAGAATGTAACCCTTCTTAAGCCCTAAATTTAAAAAGATGTAGAAAATATAAAATGTAAATTCTAAAGTTTGTGAATATCCATATAACAGTATTTTGCTAGCTAAAAAGGTTCCATATAGAACATTTGAAGAACCATACTAATATGTGAAGCTCCTAATTATTAATTATCATTTTATTCTTAATACTAAAGAATCTGCCACATTCTTCAAGCAAACATATTTCACAATAGAGTTCTTAGTCGTCCACAACTACTCTGTTGTAAGGTTCTTTAACATATATCAACCAAAGAGCTTTTGTAAGCTTTCTAAATGTTCTAAGAGTGTAGTAAGACTAACTGATAGTGTGCATATAGTTTAGAGTCAGTAGTCATGGTGATGTGTTTTACCTAAAACCTATCAGGCATTTAAACTTTGTCTTTGTACTTGGTACATTCTTAGAGAAAATATTCCTTAAATGTTTTATCAGAGGTTCATTGGATAATTAAGGGTTCCCATCTTGGTTAAAATGCCCTGTCTAATCGAAACCAAAGAAACTTGAAGTAAACTCTTTTTTTTTTCTAAACTGTAGTGTAGCAAGACTTTTGCATTAGAAATGGTTATGAGTTAATGCTTTGTAAAATGACCAAATAAATGATAATTAGGCCTTGACATTAGCTACATTAACATAACAGACAACATACTCCACTGTATAGTACATGTAAACACAGATACAGACCATATTTGTCTTGGCTTTAGCTCAGTGGGCTGATTAAGTAGAATGCTATTACTGTGACTGCTAGTCAGCTAGCATGAAGTTACCCTGATCTTTTTTAGATCAGGGTAAACTTTAACATCTTTTATGAGGGTCTCATAACCTATTACTTATTACAATAACAATATTGTATTGAAGATTCTAAGTTCATAAGTTCTGATATGATCCTTGCTTTTCATAAATATGGCCCAAGCGGCAAACTCTGGTTCTTAAAAATGAGTCCAACTTTTCAAAACTTGCAGTTCCTCAAATGAGTCAACCCTCTTTAAATATCCAACTTTACAATAGAAATAATGTTTATAGCCTATCATATACAAAAAAAAATAGTTTAGGTCTCCATAATTAGATTTCTCTTTCAGGACAACTGTACAGGGGGCTTTAAGTGTGTGGCTGATTTGAGTGACCTCTGCATTGCATTTGTCAAATCGTTAGCTGTCTGCTATGCTTCACTTTAGCTAACCAGCTAATTTTAATCATTGTAGTTTAACTTACCACAGGAAATGTAGGAGTTGATGCAGGATGATGTGTAGGGTATGAAAGAAACGTTAGCACATAAATTAATGTTAGCCACCTGAGCATTTTAGTTAAGCTAAAGTCAAACTAGCTAGCTTGTGTTAACTGGGTTAAGTAGGCCTGTTCCAAACAACAACCAGGCTCTGTCCTTCCCACCTATTTGCCCATTTATGGATTAAACTTTAGGCTGAGTCAGCTCCTGCCTGAATGGCGATGACCAGCACTCCCACAGTTTACCTTCAAAACTGCTCTTCAGAAAACATATGGGTGACATCACAGAGGGATTATCCAGCTCTTCTGATACAGCCCATGATATGGGTTAACTCTAAGCCATTCAGTTAACATCTAATGCAATTTTAATGTAATTTTTTTTATTATTGCAATCATGCAAAATATTTTCTTAGTAACAGATCTTAAGGAAAATGTTCTATTCCAGATGGTTCACAGTCTCACTTGGCTGTTTGTGTAAATGATTTTGTAACTACATGCATGCTAAGTATATTATTAGCCTCAATTCGTGTTGGCATACTGTACATTTCCTAGTTGCTTATTATAAGATGAACATAAAAAAACCCTGCTTATGAACTGTGTGTGCATATTGTTCTTTTTTTCCCCTTTAAGATTGCATATGAAATCGCTCCCCGGAGGAACGGAGACATTGCCTCATGCTATGCAGATCCTCGCCTGGCAGAGCAGGAGCTCGGCTGGAAGGCTGACTTTGGTCTAGAGAGGATGTGTAAGTATGAATGCTGCTCATTCACTCATTCTGTAAGACCAAATACTAAAAAAATCCTTTCTTTTTATTTCCAATCCAATGCACATATGCAGGTAGCTCCAGAATTATTGCCACTATTATACTATTTTGATAAAATTGTATATACTATAAAAATAACTCTTAAGAGTCAAACACAATAAAAAAAAGAAAAACAGTCTTATGAGCAATGTGAAACTTGTTTGCATTTTATAATTTATTTGATGTTTATCCTGTTTGCCTTTAAATACATGTTTAAATGTTGAGCAAAAACTTTCTTTATTTCTCTATATAATCCCCTGCTACACTAATGCACTTATCCCAGCATTTCACTTGAGCTTTAAAATCATCAAGGTAGAAAGATTTCTCTGTACGGGTTTAACTTGGAAGCCCCTCGTGGTTAAAAATGCATGAAGGAGGCTTGCTTATTAAAGCTCAGATAAACTACAGAAGTGATTTTGGTTTTCACTCACTCACTCATCATCTATACTGCTTAATCCTGTATTCAGGGTTACGGGGGGCCTGGAGCCTATCCCAGGAGACATAGGGCACATGGCAAGGTGCCAATCCATCGCAGGGCACAGGCACACACACACATACACTCACTCATTCGCACACTATGGGCAATTTGGAAACGCCAATTAGCCTAACCTACATGTCTTTGGACTGTGGGAGGAAACCGGAGTACCCGGAGGAAACCCACCAAGCACGGGGAGAACATGCAAACTCCATGCACACAGAGACTGGAATCGAGCCTGGCCGGGGAGCGAACCCGGACCCTGGCGGTGCAAGGCGACAGTGCTAACCACTACACCACCGTGCCGCCTGATTTTAGTTTTGTTAAATGAAAATATTCGAAACTTCTCTTTAAATATTTAAAAACATGATGGGACATGAGGACCTGCTGCACGTTCCCTTTAACTCGAACTCACTATATTCTTCACTTTTTATTTACAGTATGAATGAAATAAAGTTTATGTTTGGAGATTAATGTGAGAATTTTTTTTTCCCTTAGGTGAAGACTTGTGGCGCTGGCAATCCAAGAATCCCACAGGCTTCACTAACGGCATGATGGAATGAATTGATAACGTGGATATGACGACCAGCTGAAACTAATCTCGACTGAAGCAGAGCCATGGACCTCCTCTTTTTTTTTTTAACACACTTCTGATTCAACTTGAAGAAACCTCATGACACAATGAATGCATTTCTCAATGATTCTGTGCTTTTTCTATGCTTTTAAATTATTAGCAAACCATCATCTTGTTAATGAGTCGTTGCTATTCTTATCATTCCTCAAGGTTTTTTCTAAACTAAATATTATACTGGGCCAAATGTTACTTTCTGTTTTTACCTGTAGAAGAATTAAATTCATTCTTTTTGAAAGGAGCTTTTTCGTTGTTGCTCATATTATTTTTCTATCATCATCATCATGCTGTAGTTTTGTTAGTTTTTTTTTTTAGGTTCAGACCACACCCTTAACTGACTGTCAAATTAAAGAGAAATGAAGGGAGAGAGATGTGTGTTCTGAGAGATCTGAGCCGTCTAGACAGTTTCAGTATTATGCTAAGCAGCCAAACAATCTGCTAAAAAACACTTGTATAAGAGTTGTTAAAATGTGGGATGGAGGTACAATAGGTGTGAAAAGAAGACATCGGAACATCTGTGTGGTGCTGGAACCAGAGCATTTGACTACTACCTATGCATATACTGCTAAAGCAGAGCCTATATGCTTCACTTACTTGTTACATTAGTTTAATAGCTGCAACAAAAAAAAAAGAAAGTCAAATTCTGGCTTTATTCTGACACTTCTGCAACCAACACAGTGATGTACTGTGTCCTGACACATGTCTGCTGGAACCAGCATTAACCTTTTCGGCAACTTGAGCTACAGTCGCTCTTCTATTGGATTGTACTACACAGGGCAGCCTTCGTTCCACACATGCATCAATGAGCCTTGGCTGCCTATCACACTGTCATGGGTTCACCAGGTTTCCTTTCTTGGAACATGTTTGGTAAGTCCTGACCACTGCAGACTGAGGCCGTCCCACAAGATCTGCAGTTTTGGAGTTGCACTGACCCAGTCATCTAGCCATCACAATTTGGTCTTTGTCACAATGGCAACAGTTGCAATATTTTGTTACAATTGTGTCTCAAATTTAGTGGTATATATTAGGCAGCAAGGGAACATTTTGTCACTAAATTTGTTGTGTTAAAAAAAGGGCAAGAGGAAGGATTTGATTGACTTTGACAAGGGCCGAAATTGTGATGGCTAGGTGACTGGGTCAGAGCAACTCGAAAACTTCAGCTCTTGTGGCATGTTTCTGGCCAAGGTTCACTGATGCCCATTGGTGGGTGAATGCTGGGCTGTGTAGGCTCATCCAATAGAAGAGCTACTGTATTTCAAATTGCAGAAAAGGTTAATGCAAGGTTAATGGTTGTGATAGAAAGGTGTCACATACAGTGAATTTCTGTTTTGGTGACCTGAAAAGGTCATAATGTTATGGCTGAATATGTATGTACATTTTTATGAAGTTCAAAATTATTTATCATTAAGTACTTAAAACCAAATAGCACACTGGTGAAGGGCCCAATGTCGGCTTATTGGTGGGGCCAAAGTTGGCCAGAGTTGGCACAACATTGGTTCAGTAGATAATTACAAGTTTGGCCCAATATTGGAATGGCAAGGTTGGAAATTGGAAATGAAATTAGACCCAGATGGCACACTGCTGAAGGGCCAACGGCAGTGCATATGTTGGGCAAATGTTGGCAACAATGGTTGGCCCAATGTCATTTTGTCCATTGGCCCCAACGTCGGATCATGGGTGGGGCCAAAATTAGGTTGTTCCAATGTTGGTTTAGTAGATAATGGCAAAGTTTGAAATTGAAAACTAAATTAGACTCTTTTCATTATCGCCAAATAATAAGAAAACATTTATCTCCAGAAATGTTTTTATTCATTTTGTGATAAGATTATTACAAACAAAGAAATATATGTAACCATTATGATGATAAATGGATGATTATGATGATCAAATACAACATAAACACCTAGTACAGCCACTTTTTCTCTCAGCAAGGTGAATCTAAATAAATGCATACAAACAAAGTACCCACTGCCTCAGACTGCCTTTTATATCAGGTGGCTCTGCATCTTCCTCATCATCATCATTCGCCTTGGTGAAGATGATGATGATAAAGAAAGGCTGAGCTCCAGTGATCAAGCTGATGGTGAAAGTACCATCAACCTTACAGCATCTTTGGAGAACTGTGACTCTAGTCTGTGTAAATACAGTACAGCAATAATTTGAGCATTAAAATGTACTTAAAAATACGTTCTTTGAAATATTCCTTTTCAACCAGCAAAATGATGAGGAAAAACAAACATTTTCCACATTTGGCTCAACTCAGTTCAACAACAGTTCTAGTTTTATAGCACATTTATAGTTTTATGTTTTTCTCCAGATGAAACAAAGCAAACACTGCAATTCAAACAGTAAATAACCCAGCAATATTGTCAAATGATATGTTTCACATGCCGAGTACCTTAGTACATATATTCGACAATCGAATAAGCATATAAAAATGCAGTGCCCAAAAGCAAAACCAATATTCCCACCACATTACAGCAAAACTACTAACTTCATCCATGTTTTCATGTTACCACCACAGATTCTCAACACACTCATATCTTACTCAGGGTTATTTACATGTCATTTGGAGGAATATTAAGCCACCTGTAGTTAGGAGCAAAGAGGCACAAAACTTTAGCTTGTGTCTAGCTTGGCTTCAGGACTTAATCAGCTGCACCTGAAATGAAGACGGGCCAACCGCTGATGCCAACATGGGCCCAACATATGCACTGCCGTTGGGCCGACTTCGGAACACTGACAAAAGGTTACCAAAATGTTGCTGCTGCTGGGCCAACAGAGTAGTGCTATCTGGGCAGTTACCGGCCAAATTGAATGTACACTTTAATGACGTATTTAAATTCAAAGCATGTCAGCCTTTAAAGGAAGTCAGTTTAAACAGTGCCAAGTCAGACCCTAATGTGTAATGTGCTATGAAATGTTCAGGATGAAAAAAGCTCAGTGGCTGCAATACAATGTCCATTGCATACATTTATAATAATATTATAATTATATTTTAATATATCTGCATTATGGCGGTCGGTGTGATTTATATTAAGTTTGAAATAGTCCTTGCTGTTACAGCAGTTTGAGAACCCCTGGTCTAGTGAATGGGTTTCTTACTTATCATGTGACTATATATAAACATTATTCGTTGTATTTTTTCTATAAAGATAAAAACTAAATTAAATATTAAAGCATCCATTTTTTCTAAACACAACACTGATATGATTTAACACTGATTTCCTTTTAACCTATAACACCATAATAAATGATAACCTTATTAACTTTATTTCACTCAAATTACAGTATACTGGCTTAAGTATCCTTCAGTGGTGGGAAAAGAGTTTGTAGAAATAGGTAAAAGTTTAAAGCTAAAAATATAGTTGCAAGCAATGATGAGCGGGCCCAAGCACCCTGCTCCATCACCACCCAAGTGCACCAAAAGGACAGTCAGTACACTATGTGTATGCATTTAAAGGGGACATACCGCTACCATTATAACAAATTTTTAGAAAAAAGGAGGAATTTTATTTTTAGACCAAGCCCCAGATGCTGGAAAAAAGCATTACGCTATGATGTGATGTCACTTAATATAATGTCAGACAGAAAGTTATTAACCACTTTTCAGCATACGTTTAAGGCATCGTCACTGCTGACTCATTTGAGATATTAAAAATCCCTTTATTCAATGTTGCATCCTCAATGTCTTGAGATCACATAGGCGTGGTTTGTTGGCAATTGTATAAATCCCCTCTGAGTACATCAAAATTTTGCAAACAACCCGAAATAACTGAATGCCTGTGGAGTAGAGCATGACATGCAATGCAAATGATGAGCTCTAAATGTGTACCAGGTTTCATGTGCATACGTGCAAGTGTGTATGAGCTATCTCATGTGAGGGGCCTCTGCCACGCCCGGGACCCAGCCATTCAGGCGTCCTAATGGCAGCAGATTCCAACCTGTCTGCCGATTTTCATGACTTTTTTTAGCATGTTAAAACCCCCAAAAGCCCTGGATGGTGCAACAAAAAAAATGAGGAGAATATACACAATGAGTGGGCCCAAGCACCCCAGAAAGACAGCAGGCACAGTGGGCACATGGATTTAAAGAGGATATCCCAATACCATTATGACTTAATTGTAGAAAATGGGGAATGTTTAAACCTCCAAAAAGCCCCAGATGCTGGAAAAAAAAAACATTACTCTATGATGTAACTCAGTCACAGCTGACCCGTTTGTGATATCAGAATCGCTCTGCATCAATTTTGCATCCTTAATGTCTTTAAGTCACGGGCAAGGTTTGGTTCAGATTGCATAAATTCTCCAAGAAGGTATCTAAGTGTATCTAATTCCAATAGGTGCACTTTGCAAACTACCCAAAATAACTGACTTCCTGTTGAATTGAGCCCAGAGCAAAAGTTGTTTGCCATAATGAGCTCTGATGCTCTGAGTTTTTGAGCATGTTAAGATGGGCCTAAAGAACAAGAGAGCCCTTCACACACTATGATGTAACAGGGCTGATGTCATAGTGCTTGGGCCCTAATAATCCTTAGAAGAACAAGATTTCCCTGACGTCAGCACTTTCAGGAATCAGAACTATATGACATCTTAGCAAAGATTATGATGATGTACTGTAATAGGTATGACATCATTGGGCTGATGTCATAGGGCCCAAATAATCCTTAGAAGTACAAGTGGGCCCACGTATGTCTCTGCCTGTCTTTCTTTATGGAAGAGCTCTCTGAATAACTTATTAATACAAAGAAATAAAGTGCTGGAAGTTTGAATATCTTATGCCTTGTTTATGCTACGTTGTACTTTTTTGTCATCAGCTAAATACACTCCATGTTCAGTAATCAGAGTGAGAATCACAGATGAGAAATCTAAAAAGTAGATTGAGTATCTACAAATTAAATTTTGTCTTAAAATGACTCCAGCACGGTAAAATTCATTTATACCACTTCAGCGCTAATCCAGTAAAAATGATTAGTTTATATTTTCTAGTCAATATCTATTGGTGCAGGTGTTTGTTTACATTGAGCAAGTACCTTATTAGTAGCTTATTTTAAAGTATATTATTCAATCCATTACATAAGTGTCATAACATCACTTTTACTCAACATTTCGTTCATGCTGCAGGTTAAACATCAGGCAGATATCTTATTACTGCAAATGTTTCAATAAATTCTGTCCAGCCAGTTTTGTGTGATACTGTGACATAATCTGGCACATAACTGCTCATAACTCCACTTCTACTCAACATTTTGATTTTAGCTCATAACACTGAGCTCTCTCATAGTGGCGCTTCACATTACTTCTCGTTATTTGCTCCACGGTTTCAGAACATGTGAGACAAACTGGTTATAAACTTCTCACAGCAAGAATAAACAGACATTAATCTGTACATTCATCTTTGAAGATTCAGTTTTAATAGTCTACTTGCAATTTGGTGTGGATTGTGGCACCTTGTAGGTGCATTATGGTTGTTTCTGTCTTCTGCATACTCTATATACACAGTGAACTATCGCGTTGATTGGCTCTGTTGAGTAACGCATATAGCCACGCCCACCTTGAGGCAAAAGAAAAAAAAAACGCTAAATTCGTCTAAAAAAAACTGCTAGATGATTACTTCTTTGCTAGATGTTGTGAAATAATCTGGCACATAACTGCTCTTAACTTCCATCTTAACTTCCAAAGTTAAGATTCTGTCCAGCCAGTTTTGCATGATGCTGTCGGACAAAACAGTGAATTTTCAGATAGGATCATATAAGACCATTTTTCATAATACTTCTTATCTCCTGATCCATGCTTTGTTTTTTGTAAATAGACGTACACATTTATATTTTTATCAGACAAAAAGAAACTGAAGGTAGCAATTTCAAATTTTTAGGGAAGCAAGATTGGTCACTTACATGTTGCATAAACTTCAGAAAAAGCTTCTTTGGCACACAATTTTTGTAATATATGTATAACATAAAAAAAAAAACAATCAATCAGCACCAATACTGTGTTTTGGTCATGTGACAAAATCTGGCTGGACAGACACACATACAGACAAACAGAAAGTTCTGACCAGTGTACAGACAAAATTTTTCTAAATATGTACAGTATATTCGGAGGTGTGTGGGTGTTTGTGTGTGTGTAGTGATTAGCACTGTCGCCTTGCACCTCCAGGGTCTGGGTTCGATTCCTGCCTCGGGTCTGCGTGCATGTTCTCCCTGCGCTTGGTGGGTTTCTTCCGGGTTCTCCTATTTCCTCCCACTGTCCAAAGACATGTAGGTTAGGCTAACTGGCGTTCCCAAATTACACATAGTGCGCGAATGTATATATGTACTGCAATAGAACGGCACCCCATCCAGGGTGTACTGAAGGCCTCCCGCGACCCTGTATAAAGGATAAAAGCAGTATAGACGATGAATGAGAGTGAATAATTGCCACAGATTGCAATTATTGTACCACGTGCATCTTTTATATTGTGACATTAAAATGTATATGTTAAGTCAAATGTTTTAACTATACAGCATATACAGTACACCCTGGAATGCAGTGTTGTTTTCCCCAGAACCATATGGCGTGAGACCTACGGCAAAGTCCATACAAACTTGTAAGAAGCAAACAGACACCAATAGTTTTATGATTAAACCTATGCATTTTAAGATTTAGCTATTAACGCATATTAATACATATACTCAAAATTTGATGATGACTTTAAAAAGAACTGCTTGCGTAAGCATAGAATGAGAGGGTTGCTCTCAACAGATTCTCATATCAATAGCACAAAGATGTCTTACAGAAGGCCCGGGTCAGCCAGGTCCTGACTCGGTTGATGTTTTACCCTTTTTCTTGAAACTGCGCTATAATTCTGTTAATGATAGAAAGGGGGATTTCAAGATTAATTTCTTGGTATACTTGAAGGCGAGTCAGTTCGAGTCAAAAAGAAGGAATAATAATAATAATAATAAACAATAATAAAAAATAATAATGCATACTGTTATACCTTTGGGTTGCATAACATTATGAGGGTCTAGTTAGGCATATCCTATATCATTCCTCTAACTAGGGGAAAAAACAAAACGTCAGTCTATCCCGTTTACTGCAAGTTCTTGCCTTTGCATAAATAATGGCACCTTTTATCCAAATGCAGATTAAATCATTACAGCCGGGCTGCATGTCTGTAACTTTAAGCGAGTCTTACTGCCCCAAGCGGGCTCTCTGAACGCCCACGTCAGCACACTCGGGTTTTTTTTTTTTTTTTCTATCCCTCCCTCCTCCCGCACAACCGGGTTTCGGTCTTTCGGGCTGAGCAGGAAGCGATCGGTGGGGGGAGAGGAAAAAAATACTACTCCTACTACTAGTAGTACTACCACCAGCACCAACAGCGAAGAAAATGGAGATGGTGTGTGAGAACGGTACGCGGCGACCGTACAGGACCCAGAGCGAGGCGGATCGGCAGTGAGTAGCGGAGTTAGTTGTTGTATTTGTCTCGGGGATGTGAGGCGGAAGCGGGTGGGCGGCGGGACGGGCTCTGAGTGCTGAGGTCGCCGCGCTATTGCGCATTCCGTGCGCAAAACATGGAGCGCCCACACGGCTCCCTGCACAGCCTCCGGTCCACGGGGGGGATTTCTGGAGAATGAATCGGGTGCTCCGGTTTATAATAAGTGATTTAGACACCTAAGCGTGCACGTGTTAATAATGTCTACACCAAACCACGGCTGAAATGGTGCATTTTTTTCCTCCTAAAGGGCGAGGTCGGAGGGGCTGAACCGCACACGGGGTTCACTTGCCCGCTTTTGCGGCGTTTCTCCACCTGAACGCTCGCTCGTATTCGTGCACTATGCGCGCGTGTTTTATGTGCGGGTGTACTCAAATCCTATCGATGGATGGATGGATGGATAGATGGATGCACGGGCTCGTTTACTTCTCAACACCGACAGACTTCAAATCCCCCTCGACAGTATTGTAAAAAAAATAATAATTGTAATTAAAAAAATCACCCCTTCTTTCTATAAAGTTCGTCTTTACTAAATGAACAAACCAATTCCTATTTTTGATGTTAAACTTCAGCTCGCCTTGCTCCGTTTTTTGAGACGCGACCCGACTCGGGTGTAGACCCCGCCCCCTGCTCGGTGCCATCGTTTGACTGACATGCGCTTCAGCCAGTCAGCGTGCGCGCTTCGTTCTCCGCTCCTCCTTTCTTTCTCCCTTGAACAAAGGATGGCCTGGGAGTGTTATTTGGAGAGGATAACCCAGAAATGAAGTGCTTCTTTAATATTCACGGATCCGGAACATTATTTCCGCGGATTTGTTTTCTAACATGTCCGTGCGTATAGTTTTGGACTGAAAGCTAAACAACTGATCAAGCTCATGCCAACTGAATACTGGAAAATCCCACATCATCTTGGGATCTTAAATAGATTTTGTGGCGTGTGACATGACAATGCTATAATGTGGGCCATTAGCTTCCATCCTGTAAACCATTTCCTTCAAAAAAAAAAAAAAAACCACCAAGCACTCACCAAGCATAAATCCTCATAAAGTGCAGATTTTTGGATTTTTTGGAATATTATTACTGCATGCATTTGTACACATCACCCATCCACTCTTCCTGTAAATGGAGCATTTTGTTGATACGCAAGTCGAAAAAGGGCCAAATCTGACAGTTTTACTAATCTAACCAACCAATGAAACATTTTGATGGCCAATGAGATCATCAGGCGCAATACGTCGACTTTTCTAGATCTGTGTGTCTGGAAATGGGGTCAGTGGACCCCTGGGGGACTGTGACGTGTAGTGAGGGGGTCTGTGGTGAATTTATTGCTATTATTATTTCAATAATGAGACATTGGTGGACATGACAAAGAATTAGTATCAAGGTTGTTGTAGTTGGAGTTAACCCTTATCGTATTATGATCCTAACTGACTGGACGCTTGAATTAAATAATTATATTTCTAATCTCATTCTAAATATCTTTTTTTTTTTAAATTTAAGTATAAAGGTTATTAACTAATATCAACTTGAGTTTCAGTAGAGGAAACACTTTAATACAGTATAAATTTTACTTGACTTGTGTACCACATACAGTACACTGCCTGGCCAAAAAAAAAAAAAAGTCACCATTTCAGAAGGGTCAAATTATTGGGCTGCATCAAGCAAAGAAAACAACGAAGGAGATTTGAAATTACTCAAAATGGATTGAGAAACCTTCAGCACAATATCAATACCTGGAAGGATTTATTTGTGGGAGAACTGTGGTCCCTGAGTGGAGATGACTTAAATATGGTAAAAATCAACAGTAAAAATCTGTGCTATGTAAAATAGTGAAAGTAAGAGCATTTCCATACACACCCAATGTAATGAGAACTCACAGGATTGGGAACTAAACAGCTGTGTCTCCATAAGAAAACCACTTGTTAGTGAGATTAATCAGAAGAAAAGTCTTCAATTTGTAAGTTAGCAAAAAGATTGGACTTTGGCGCAATTGAAAAAAGGTCATGTGGTAGTTTGGGCATTGGTGGCTCAGTGCTAGGTTTCCCCACTCCCATGTGGAAGCCCCAAGTTTAGTTCCCACCCAATGCCTAAACTTCAACCACTGCATGCGATTCCGGTCCCCAGCATGGATAAAATGGGAGAGTTGCACCAGGAAGGGCATCCGGCGTAAAACCTGTGTTGTGTGCGGATTGGATGCAGATCGGATGGTCGGCTGTGGCGACCCCTCAACAGGAGCAGCCAACATGTTGTCTGATGTACCCATCTGGAATAAGGTCAGTCTGGACTCATTAGGGTAAGAAGGGAAGAACATGAAGTGATGCACCCATCATGCATAGTGCCCACTGTACCATAGAGCCTCTGGAGGCAGTGTCCTGGGGTTACCTCAGTTCATCAGGTCTAGCAATGTTATGTGGAAATAAAATGAAGTCAGTAAGACCAGAATGTACTGAATGACCAGGATATAACATCACACATGAACTGGCCACCATATTGTGCGCAGTAATCAAGGTTGATCAAAAGGTGACCTAATGAAAGTGCATGACTTTATTGGCCAGACAGTGTATTACAAAAAAAAAAGCTACATCCATCAAATAATAAAATAATGCAACATTTTTTTGTTTTATTAGTCGCATCTACTGTAGCATCTAAAATACTTTACATTCAGAACTGAGAAAGAACTGAGAAAAGAAATCTTTGCTATTTAAGAAATAGACTATTTGAAAATATTTGTTCTATAGGTAAAAAAAAAAATCTTCCTTATTTCTACATTTACTTGCTTCCCACTTTCTACATGTTCTGCTCGAGACAACTTCTAGAATTCGTTTTCTTAAGCATCCAAAAATAAGGAAGCTTGAATATGTAGAAGAACATGAATGATAGAAGGTGTCTAGTTTACCATACGTCCTACTATAGCTCCCACTTCTGAAACCTCCTGCCTTTCGATTTCCAACAATTTCCAATTGTTTCAATACATCTTATCTGCGCTATTCCGATAACTCCAAGGGTCACTACAGTATTCCAAAAATTCAGGCACCTCCAAACCTACCACTTCCAACAGTTCTTATACCTGCCCCAAAGGGTTTATGTTCTTCATTATTCCCTTTATAGCACGATGGCCTTGCACCTCTAGGGACAAGCGTTCAAGTCTTTGGGTGTGGAGTTTGCATGTTAGGTGGATTTCTCCCCAGTGTTCTGGTTTCCTCAAACAGTCGATAAATGTGGCTTATTAGTGTTTTCGAATTACCCATAGTGTGTGTGTGGGTGTATGTTTGCTTGTGCACCCTTTCCTGGGGGTATCCCCCTTGTGCCATTGAGATAGGCTCCAGGCTTCCCACTACCCTGTAAGCGGTGTAGGTAGTGAGTGAAAGTGTGCTCCCTTCATAAAATCATACAATGCCTCAGATAATTGGTACAAATCTTTCGTAATGTTTTGTCCTTAGTATTTTAATAAGTGTTTTACATTCTGAATCACAAAGATAGTAAGTCAATATCTGTGCTGTTTGAAATTAAATTTTAGGGAATTTGTCCTAGACAGAGGAAATAAACATTAAGGACTAACATTGTTTCTGTTGTAAAAAGAGAAATGATGTGCTTCCACATAGTGTTTAAAGGTCCAGACTGAGGAAACCTTTATGGACCCGAATGTACTCCACACCATCAGAGAATCTGTGTGTCATTTTTGGATGTTATTTCAGGCCGGTGCACAGATGGACGAGCGCCGACATGTCTGCCAACCACCACAGTTGCCTCCTGAAGCAGTTGGACCAGCAGCGGCGCCAGGAGCTGTTCTGCGACTGCAACGTGCTGGTAGGTGGACGCCTTTTCCGCGCACATCGCAACGTCCTATTCGGGAGCAGCGGCTACTTCCGCATGCTGTTGTCTCAGGGTGCGCGAGACAGCCTGGAACCTGCAAGGGCCTCTTTCGACGCCTTCGCCCCTGACACCTTCGCCACCATTCTAGACTTCGTGTACTCGGGTCATCTGGCTCTGGGCAGCGCCAACGTGATCGAGGTGATGTCTGCCGCCAGCTACCTGCAGATGGACAACGTCATCGCCTACTGCAAAGCCTTCATCGAGTCCTCCCTGGAGATAAGCGCCAAGGATGCGACGGAGGACACCCTGCCTCCGCAGAGCATCTTGTGGGAGCACCAGGACGACAGCAAAGAGGACGACGCGTACGAAGCAGAGGTGACAAATGAACATAGCCCGCAGTGCCAGCAGGTTCTGGAGGCAGGCTTGAAGGAGGACCAGGTGGCACCGTTTGACGCGGTTTCTGAGCCCAGGAGAAGAGGAACCAGGAAAAGATCAGCCACTCATCGGTACACCCCAGACGAGAGTTCACCAATCGACATCCAGAGGGCAACGGCGGGCACACAGAAAGCAGACGAACTCTATGCCACCCTGCCTACCATCGTAGGAGTTGTGGGAGTTTTTAACAAAGGTTAGCATCAATAATATGATGATAAGATATATTTGGGTCTCAATTTGTTATTATCTCATCATTAATGTATCAATAAATCAGTGACTCATTCCATCTGGAATTAGACTAAATACTGTAGATATACAGGACGCCATTTTTTGGCCAGTATTTGGATTTTAGAGATTAAGCCACCCCCGATGCAGAGGAAACTTTGACTTAATATTGTCTGGCAGATCATGTTTTCTTAAACTGTCTCTGATGCTTGTATGTCAAGTTATTTCAGAGTATTAAGTAACATAATCTGACATTGATAGCTATGCTACCCGTGATGTAATCCGACGTGATGGAGTTAAATGTTAAATGTTAAATTTTGCATTCGCAAGAGTTCACACAGCTGACATGCAAATATGCTCAAAAATGGCCAAGACAAACAGATCGACAACTGAAAAATGTTTTGTTTTAGCCTCGTCTAGAGCTATCCCTATATTTCTTACACTGTAATGCCTTCGTGCTACATCTTGTAAATCCCAGTCTCTCTCTCGCTCACCCTTAGACGCCACTCCCACAGTGCGCTTTAAGTGCCCGTTCTGCACACACACGGTGAAGAGGAAGGCGGATCTGAAGAGACACTTGAGGTGCCACACGGGTGAGAGGCCGTACCCTTGCCAGGCCTGCAGTAAGCGCTTCACTCGTCTCGAGCACCTGCGCAGCCACTTTGAGACCGTGAGGAACTTTTGGAACTTTCTTTTTAATATTCCTATCTAGATTTCTACTTTTTAGGCTAATTTATATGCTTATTAATTTCTTACTCCCTATTCCTATACATACAAACATCCTTATTTCCTTCCCACCTCCTTCCGTCTGCAGCTTCTCCATTTCCTACATATCCTAGGTTCATAATTTCTTAATTTTCTAGCTTTGCACTTCCAACACCTCTCAAGACATACTAGCTTCCGTACTCATACACCTCGTAGTTTCCATATAAAACAATGAACATCAAAGTGTCTTAATCATTAACTGACTCCGCTGATTTCTCTTTTTAGATCCACCAGGCACGTAAGCTCGTGTGCCGGAAGTGTAAGCGACATGTGACGGAGCAGAACAGCCGTGTGGTGTGTGAGGGCTCACGGCGATACAGACTCTGTGAAGCATGCCTTCAGGAGAGTGGCCTGGTGGCACGTGATGGCACCGACGCCAGCACAGAGGAGCCAGGGCTTTTGCTTGGGGTGGAGGAGGAACTGGAGGGAAGCCGCAATGCCTCGTGGGGGGTGGAGGATGAGGATGACCTTGCTGAGGATTCAGGAACTGACCTCATCATTCAGGAAGTAGAGGACAGTGACGAGGAACCCACTGCGAAGTGACGCTTATGTGTGTGTGAGAGAGGGAAGGAGAGTATGAGTGTGTGTGTGTGTGTGTGTGTGTGTGTGTGTGTGTGTGTGTGTGTGTGTGTGAACAAGTAAGTGATGTGCACCAAATTCAGCTTCACTTCTTTCAAAAATGGGCATCTTTGAATCAAAGAAAATGTTCTATAAATGTATAATTGTATTATAAAAATTTAAAGTATGTAAATAGTTTATTTCATTATTAAACTTGGTTAAATTATTTCCTCTCGCTTCTTATATCCTGAAATCTTGCAATGTAATATTTTGGCATAAAAAAATCTATTTCCTGCATTTTCCTATGCCATGCTTGAAATTTTTTGATCCACATTTATGTTTGCATTGGCAAATATTTTAGCCTGTTGTAAAGATTCTTATCTGTTGTCCATGTTACTTTCATTACATCATCGTTGGAACAATCAAGCATCATTCATTCTTCTCTTAATGTTTAATGTATAATTTTATTGAAATGAATACCGTTTGCACTTCTCTATCAATCATTCTTCTGTAATTTTATTTAAAAAAAATTTTCTTGGTTAGATATTGACCACATTGTTTTTACTTTTTTAATGAATAAAAATATGCATTTATTATTACATTTTCTAAGAACAGAATAAAATTGTTACTAAATTATGCCAAATGTCATGCTTTTAAAAAAAAATTATAAAATACATACACAATACGAAGGGGGTATCAAAAGATTTTAAGACTAGTTTTGTAACATGCCAACAGGTGGCAGCACAAGTCTGCACACACAGTCACAGGTAGCACCGACCTTCGTAAGTCAGTCTGCTCAAAGACCTCATCCTGTGTAATTCAGAAACTGTGCAACTGATGTTATTCATCATGGACAGCAAGTTAGAACAAAGAACGAATGTGAAATTCTGCCTGAAGCTGGGCAAATCTGCCACAGAGACGTTTGACATAACTCTGCAAGTTTACAGCGATGCTGCAATGAGTTGTTCAAGGTGTTTTGAGTGGCACCTATGACTCAAGAGCAGAAGTACATTTCTGGAAGATAATGAAAGTTCGGGAAGACCTTCAAAAAACACAACCCTAAAATGTCGGTGTGTCGTCCAGGCAATCCTTGTGTGTGATTTGAACATGTTGCTGCCAAGTTTGTCTCCAGGCTGCTGACCCAGGAGCAGAAGAACCATCGCGTCAGAATCTGCCAAGAACTCCGTCAGCATGCCGTGGCTGACCGTTCATGTCGAGGATCATTGCCAGTGACGAAACTTGGGTGTATGGGTATGACCCTGAGATGAAGCAACAGTCTTCACAGTGGAAGAGCCCATCATCTGCACGAGCAAATAAGGCGAGGCAGGTCCGTCTCCCGCATCGAGAATTCATCCACAGGGGCCAGACCGTCAATACCAAATTATACTGCCAGGTTTAAAGCTGTCTGAGGGAAGCGAAAAAACAGCTTGTAAACAGAGCTAATCTCTGAACTTTTTGACACCACCTCCTACTGATTTTCACTGCACCTGTTCGTTACTTTAAAATGATATAAGTCCAGTAATAAGACCAGTAATAAAAGCTATGTTACTATAGACATATAGAACATATAACATGTCTGGTGGATACTTTTCTCTGTTTAATGTTGTAGCTTGTCTGCCAACCAGGTTCATTATAGATTTATCATACTTTATCACCTTATAGAAGCTATGAACAGTCTCTCTCATACCACCTCTCTTTTCATCCTTTCTTAATAGTTTTAATGAGAGAAAACAATTAAATAAATAGCTTGTAATATTACCAAGAATGTTGAAAGCTTACATTCCGCTGTAAGCTAACATTCCACTTGACATGGGAAGTCAAGGAGACTCCAGTTCCTCCAGCTTCAAGTTGTTCCAGTCCAAATGTAATGCTGGAACATACATACATGGTGCTTCCATCTTTGGAAGGCAGTTTGAGCAGGAACCAGGTATCATTACATGACTTTAGATGTCCATGTACTTCAGGAGTCCTACTGAAATGTCTTGTTGCAGAAAAATGCATATGATTACAGGTTAAATGATGTGAAGAGTCAAGTAGGATTAGAGTCCTTGAGAATGATCTGTTACTATGGAAACGCTTACATATGGAACTACGACCAGAGCTGCTGTTCCAGCATATAAGACTTGATCATGGGCAGGTTATAACGCTGTTATATCATGTGCTGTGAGATTTATATGAGCTCTAATGATCCTCAGCAGTAGATGGCAGTGTGGGTGTTGTAACAGAGTGTAGCGACACTGCGAGCTTGTTGTGGTGGAACATGGCGGTGGTGAGGATGAGGATTGTACACACTGCGTTCCGGCCCGGCTTCTGTTTCTCAGCGGCTGGGGCCAAAACTGTGAGTTACACAGCGCACTTTATCTCACTACTGGAGCTCTAACACGATTTTCATGGTCGACTGCTTGGATCAGGAGGTAAAAAAAAAATACTCAACCGTTTCCAGTTTCATCTTTTAGCAGCAGCAAAAAAAAAGGACAACTAATTTGTACGTCACACGGATCCCGGAAGTGAATTAATTTTCAGTTATATGTATATATATTTTTTACAGCTCGTTTGCAAAGTTATTATAATGATTTAATTCTAACCGACTACTTCTTAAGGGTTATAAATAGGGTTTGGGTATGTTAGTTAAAATGTTTTACGTTTTAAGCTGTTATAATCGCGAATGAATATTTCATGTCCCAAAAAATACCACTGCCTCTTTACTGCATAGACTAGCTTTTTTATTATTATTATTATTAATATTATTTTGCTAAATTCGTTCATATCAATCAACAACTTTAGTGAAGTTGTTCATATCATATATGAGCACCTTCAATTACACGATTTAAAGGTGTACACGATTTTTTTTAACTAGCCAGTGATTCATCCCAGCACTTTAAATCGACTCCTTGAAGAGTCGACTCGCGTGGGTGAGTCGGTTCTTCTTTTTTTTTTAAGCGGTTGTCAGGGTGACTAAACAAATTTCCATAGTGAAGTGCACACACGCACTTTTCAGTAAACACTTTCTCCGAAGATTTAAGTAGATCATTAAACGTGTAAACGACGTGGTTTAACTGACCAGTGATTCGCCCCAGCACTTTGAGATGACTCCTTGAAGAATCGACTCGCGTAGGTGAGTCGGTTCTTTCGAAGCGGTTGTCAGGGTAACTAAGCAAACCTCCATAATGAAGCGCGCGCACTCACACAGCAGCGAACGCAGAGATGCTTACTCTGTTTGCTATTGCAATGCAAAGTGGTGTTTTAATCATTAGAAAGAAGAAGGATTTTCGTTACGAGAGTCGACTCTTGTTGCTAAGCCTAATCAAAGGGTTTGACTCCCTAAAAAAGAATCGAAATTCCCATCAAGACGGCTTACTTGCAGCAAAAAGCCCGGATGAGACCGTGCGATCTGATTTATTTAATCGAATCTTCTTTTGCCATGTACGTTCAAAAGAACGCTAAGATAAGCATTACAGCCACCTACTGGAGTCCAGGTTAAATTGTTCATGATATCAATTTTGATGCTATGGACTGCTGTCTTCAAATAAACACACGCGCATACACACACACTTTCAGTGTTCCATGGTTCAACTATTTCAAACGATGCCTGTCCTTCTTCCTGAACAAGACACACTTTACTGTAAAGTCTGTACAAATTGTAAAAAAAAAAAAAAAAAAATTAAAAAAAATTTGATTTGTATCTTTTTATAGATTAGTTTGTGTGCTACAAAGCCTCTTCCGGAAAGGGTGAAGATTGTGGAAGTTGGACCGAGAGACGGACTGCAGAATGAGAAGGTGAAGGTTTATGATCATCAGTAAATAAATCCTCTTTATGTTTATTTACCCACCAGCGCGACTTTTATTTCTACATCTTAAGTCAAATATAATATAATTATAATTGTGCTAGTTATTAAGGGAAAAAAAAAAACCTTTCCCTGTCCTTTCGGATAGACCATCGTGCCAGCTGAAGTGAAGATCCGTCTGATTGACATGCTCTCAGAGGCGGGACTTCCTGTTATTGAAGCCACGAGTTTTGTCTCTCCGAAATGGGTGCCACAGGTACGCACCGCCCACATAAAGATTATGCATCAGCTTTAATGTTGTGTGAGCATGCAAGTGAGAAATACACATTTATTGTACAACGACAAAATCAAAGCTAACATATAGAACTATAATAGCTATTAATCACTGTAACATAAACATATAATTCAAGGCTAGATTTATGTCCCTGCATGGGCAAACCAACAGAAATGCATTAATTATTCATGAAGTAAGGAACTAAAATGCCAATCATGTATTTGATTAGCTTTAACTGTATGGAACTTTCATGAAGCAAGTTTTTGTTCTCACTTACACTATAGCAACTACAAATAGTCGTTCCCTCACACACCTCTCTTTTTCCCTCTCAAAAGCAGATTGTCATGTTATTTAGAAACCACACAACAGCGTAACTCCTCCGGCATGAAGACATCAGCAACTTTAAGAAGACAAAAAAATTTTGTTAGTCCTATATAACACAATAAAGGGAAATATTTCATCTATTACACTTTCCTAACAAGGTTATGCCAGAATCTGACTTACCGGCTAGATTTCCTTGTACCTGGACACATGTTATTTATTGTGGCATTTAATTGAGCTTTATTTTAATGAGTATACACAATTGTTTTTCAATAGTTTTGCCTTTTTCAAGGTAAAACCTTCCATTACGATTAAGTAATTGGACCCAACGAATGACTCATGAATCATGTGATCAAATTAGATGCATCCTATTGTATATAATGTTTGACAGCTCAGATATCTGGACAAAATGTGCAGAAAATTGGGAATACTATATTTACTTAATAATATATATATTTTATAATAATATTTACTTAATTAATTATTTTACTTTCATTAGGTAATTATAAGATGCTAAATGAACGTTCAATTAGTTAAATGTGTAATGGAACTGTTAAATAGGCAGGTATTCACCAAACACTTCGGGGTGAACAGTTTGCCACACAGTGGCAGCGTTGGCAGGCACCTGAGTTCTATCCGCAAACCAATGACCCAGTGAATCACTATTCTAACATCTTTTCATATATTCTTGTGAACCATTTAGATTAACATAGAAGCGGGTGGTAAAATTTGTTTACACATATATTTGGACTATTTATTATTATTATTATTATTATGAACTGTGTGTGTGTGTGTGTGTGTGTGTGTGTGTGTGTGTGTGTGTGTGTGTGTGTACACAGAATCACTTTCCTGGCTGAAGGGAGTTGTCTGTAATTATTTAAAACCGTAATAACTAATTTGTAACCTTAGTTATGTTTGCGTTTGCTCTATTATTATAATTAATTAATTAAACTGAATTAGTTACGCAGTCAATTAGTTTGCTGGTCAAGATGAGACCAAACCCGCTTTAAATGGATTTTAAATGGAATTTATCATTTGGGTGCGCCAGCTGCATCCAACCTGGGTGGCACAGGCCCAGCCTGGCACGCAATTAACTACTCCCGTGTCGCATGACACGTACAAAGATCTGGAATGTTATCGTTTTAAACACTGCCCTGTGTCACGGGTGCCCTGTGTCACGGCTGCTGTGTGTGGGCTGAAGGCGAGGCATAATGGCAGAGGTGATGGCGTTTTAAAGTCTTTAATAACGAAAATTGAAACAGAACAACAATGTAACAAGTCTTAAAAAACAGAATAGAACAGTACTTTCACCAGAACAGGAACTTTACTAAACATTAAGGAAATCGGCATGACACAGAAGATTCGGTTAAACACAACACTATAGCTAAACTCAACAGAACAGTGTAACATAAAAGCCACACATGACTATTTATAATCAAACTAATGAGCTACCTCGGTTCAGGTGAGCGCTCCCATCACCTGACCGAGGTGCATTCTGGGAAATGCAGTTCAAACTGAAAACACAAAAGGAGTCTCTGGGCACATGGTGTTATCCTTGAATTACAGTAAGGGATAAGGTAATATACTAAGTAAAATTATTATTTAAGGGAAGTTTTCAAAATATATGAGACAATCAGCTGTCGCCCTGTTGTGTTAATAATGTTATTAGGCATAGGAAATAAAATATATTGATTGTAGCTCTACTGAAAATAATGAATTTCTCTTATTGACAAAGATAATAGATTCTAAAACTAAATCTAGACGTTATTTTCCATCCTCTTCCAGAATCCTCCATATAATACCAAAATATCAGCTGTAACCTCAATATCCACATGATCGTAATGATGTCGCAAGTTGGCTAGTAGTTTAATTATAAAACTAGAAGGCTGTCTGGTCCCAAAGAGCCCTTCATGTTTCTCAGTGTGAGATCTAGTAGCCAATAAAATGTGAGACAGCAAACCTCAAAATACCTTCATATAGCTATGCCTATGTTTGTGCTGCTAATACATTAAGGTGAACTGAACAGGTGTTGGTGTAGATGTTACAACATCCCTGTCGCTGTGTCGCAATTGCAGATGGCTGATCAGGAGGAAGTGATGCGAGGCATCAACAGGAAACCTGGAGTGAATTATCCAGTGCTGACTCCTAACCTGAAGGGCTACAGAGCTGCTGTAAGTATTGGCAAAATCCAAGAACATAGATGGATGGATGGAAGCTTTATTGATCCCAAAGAAAATTCCAGATTAAACAATTACTAAGAGGTTTTAATAAAACCCTTCTTTTGTGAATCTACCTGTCCGGTACATAGCTAGCACTATTATCGATTCACACTGTGTATGATGGATAAAAAATAAAAAAAAACGAATACAGGTAGTTCATTTAAGTTACGAATTTACAATTATATACAATATTTTTAAATTAAGTGAATGTACAAAATGTCCAGTATATTGTATGTGAGAGTGCAGGAGAAATGAGTTGGCCTCATTGGCTTTAATAAATCAGTTCAGGAGCGTGATGATAGAAAATGGCTGTCTTGTAAATCTTATCCTGAAAATCTTAAACAGAAAAGAAATTACAGTCCAAGAAAATGAAACAATTCGGGATCCGGGATTCCCCTTGAAAACATAGTTTGCAGTTAAATTAAAGTTAACCTGCGTGCGTGTCCTTTCCTCCTCCTTTTCTGTCGGGGCTGATTCTTTTAAAAGGTGAAGTGCAGGCTAATTAGTTTTATTTTTACTATATATATTTTTTTCTATTAATCATTTTTATATGAATAATCATTGGAGTTTTCATTATTTCTCATGGGAAAACTCGCTCTGCGAAAAAATGGCGTTCGGGATTCCCCTTGTGATGTAAAGGTGCAGAGTAAACACTTCCCTGTGAGATTCATTTCCTTACGTGTGGTTACAGGTTTGGGCCATATGGCAGCGGTTTTGGGAAACGAGACAGATTTAGTCAAATGGATTGGTATGCTTTGTGTTGTATATTTCTGTCAGAGGCGTATAAGACTCCCGTTGTCCAACTTAGGAACAGAATCCGACTTACGAACATGCTCCTGAAACAGAACTCATTCGTAAGTAGGGGACAACCTGTATACTGTTTCTCTTTACAAGTGCGTGATGATTGTATGTACAGGCGGGAACAAAGCTGTACATAAGGTGAACCAGCGAATTGAAATAGTAATAAAAGAGAGACTGAAATGAATGAAATGATAAGACCAGAGTGCAATGAAGACAGAATGTATATGAGGCTATTCATAGTGATGTCAGAGAAGGAGCTCCCTCTCCGGACACAGAGCAGAGTTATTGTAAAGTCTAATTACAGTTGGCCCAAAAGACTTCCTGTAGCATTCTTTGTCAAAGCGGAGCGGAAGCATTCTCTTGCTGAAAGTGCTCCGCTGTTTAGCCAGTAGGTTGTGGAGGGGATGTACATGATGGTTAACAGTTTGTGTAGCATCCATCTTTACACTACGAGCTCTGAACACTGCAGGGGAGACCCCAATATTGATCTAGCCTTCCTGATTAACTTGTCGAGTTTCTTATGATGCTGCTGTTCCAGCAGATAGCAGCAAGGAGTGTTGCACTTGCCACAACAGACTGATTAAAAGATTGTGTGAACAGTATACTATTTTTTTATACGTTTTACTGATCTCTCTCTCTCTCTTTCTCTCTTTTTTCCAATGCATCACTTTTCCTCTCTTAGGTGAAAGCAGGTGCGAAGGAGGTGGCGATATTCGGCGCCGCCTCAGAACTCTTTAGTAAGAAGAACATAAACTGCTCGGTGGAGGAGAGTCTGCAGCGCTTTGAGGAAGTGATGGCAGCTGGCAAACATGAAGGAATCCCTGTACGAGGGTGAGACTGATGCTCCGTCAAAGAACTACCTTTGATTTTTTATTCTGGAATATGTGTCCAGACTTTTAGCTATATTTGTATCTATTTCTGTAAATAGTGTTTAGTGATTATCACAGACAAACCGCTAACTCTGGATTTTCCTGGTTTGTATGGTCACAGCTATGTGTCTTGTGTCCTGGGATGTCCTTACGAAGGAAAAGTCTCGCCGCTGAAGGTAGCCGAGGTCGCAAAGCGTATGTACGCGATGGGCTGTTACGAAATCTCGCTGGGTGACACGATCGGCGTGGGTACGCCAGGCAGCATGTCTGAGATGCTGGAGGCGGTGATGAAGGAGGTGCCGGTCGACGCGCTGGCTGTTCACTGCCACGACACGTATGGCCAGGCGCTCGCCAACATCCTGGTCGCTTTGCAGGTCAGACGTAGACAGGGATACTAGAACAAAAATGGCGGATCAGGCCACGATGTTGATTTGTGACAAAAGTCTTATACAAATGGAAATTCCATATTAAATATGCGTACATATTTTTCCGCAACTTTGCTCTGTAGTGATGCATTTTCTCCGCTCCTTATATGTTTTTTTTTTGTTTGTTTTTTACCTCTGATTGTACAGAAGGGCATTAGCGTCGTCGACTCGTCTGTATCAGGTTTGGGTGGCTGCCCGTACGCTCAAGGGGCTTCCGGTAACGTTGCTACTGAAGACGTTGTGTACATGCTGCAAGGACTCGGGATCCATACGGTAAGCATACTGTATATATCATCAGTTATCATAACATTCACACCACCTAACATTAACACATTAACACTGATTGATTACGGCTAATGTATCTACAGTTCACGTAATATATATTATCTTTAGGACAAATGTTACACATGTTTATTATGTCTGCATGACGTTGTACAAAATGTATTTCTAAACATAACTTTAAAAAAACAAACAAATAAATAAAATAACAGTAGATAATAAGAACATTTGTATACATGTAAAGTAAGCAACATATGACAGACCTGTAGGATTATAGAGGAACTGCTACATTTTACTACTTCATATGCAAACGTATGTAAATGAAACAAATGATTTGCCACACAAGAGAATCGAACTAAATCAAGTCCCTCCATCAGTGTTTTCATACACTCATTTGCATTCCTTTTTTGTGTGTGTTCGTTCTTGTAATCCAAACACTTAAATATGCATATCATGGGGTTCTCTCCAGGACCAGGATCAGGAACCTGTGGTGTTAAAAATGAAAAAGTATACGTATAGTTCTGCAGGTTCACAGTTCTTTATTTAGACTACAGTTTTTGTTTAAACGAGGAAATGAATCATTATCTTGAAGTTGCTTTTACTTTTCAAGTGAAATGACTCTCTACTAAGATTTTGAGTCTTGCACAAACTTGCGTTTCGTTTCCATTACAGGGAATCGACCTGCAGAAGCTGATGGATGCTGGAGCGTTCATCTGCCACTCCCTTAACAGACGAACCAGTTCCAAAGTTTCTCAGGCTTTGTGCAAACTATGACCTCAA
The DNA here is from genome assembly GCA_011419295.1 of Clarias macrocephalus. Classification (NCBI taxonomy): domain Eukaryota; kingdom Metazoa; phylum Chordata; class Actinopteri; order Siluriformes; family Clariidae; genus Clarias; species Clarias macrocephalus. The sequence continues at coordinate 50,024 of JAAGKR010001457.1, forward strand.
CTCAGCAGTGTGTGCATATACAGTGCCGTGAAAAAAGTATTTGCCTCTTCCTGATTTTTATTTTTTTTTGCTAATTTCTGACACTTAAATGATTGAGATCTTCAAACAGATTTTGAAGTTACACAAAGATAACCCGAGTACATACAGTACAAAATGCAGTTGCCTTTTTCATATTGGTCCAAGTAGGTTTGCAAAGCTTTTTTCCATTATTAAGTTAAATCATCATTTAAAAACTGCATTGTGAATTTACTTGTGTAATCTTTATGTAGTATTAAAATTTGATGATCTGAATCCTTTATGCGTGACAAATATGCAAACAAATCAAATTCAGGAAGGGGGCAGTTGCTTTTTTATTGCACTGTCGATGAGTGTGTTTTGATTCTGTTTGTTTTGGAACCATGTCCCTCTGGCCTGTTCCCTCTGATCAACCTCCATCCTGAGCTCTCTGAGCCTGCCATTTCCTACAAAAGAACAGGAAGCCCCAATCGCCCTGTAGAGACTAATGAACGGATACGTGATATTGTGTATGCGTATTGTGAATCCTGTTTCCAGCTGATACACACTTTCCATTTGGTGCCATAATTGAATGAAGCTGGGGCTTGTTTTCAGAAGACACTTGCACTAGAAGGTTTCCCATGACTAGGTCTGTAATTTTATATATACACACAGACGCACACACATTTCATGTCTGTTTATTAGGGAAGCGACTGCTTCTCGTCTGGGTGCCTCCGATTTGACGGTGTGAGTGTGTGTGGCTGGCAGTGAGCTCCAGTCTGGTATAAACATACAGAAGCAAGTGTGTAAAACTGTCTAGTGTCTTATAATCAAGAAAGCAGTTTCACTTCTTGATGGCGATATTGATTATTTTCAGCACTTTATAAACCTAAAATCAAGTTTAGGTGTTATTTCGTTATAAGGTGTTAACCTGAATAGCGCTCACTTGCTTGCTGTTATAATTTCCTGCAAGGCAAGTGATCGTTGTTGGGTCATCGTAACTGCTGATCCATGCTTGAGTTCTGTTTCAAGCCCTAATATGGTCCTGCGAATGCTGCATCCTTTCCAGAAGCCCTTACGGTACTCGGTTTAACAAGTTCTGTGAAACAAAACGTCACGTTAATATGGCTCCGTATTGCCAGGATACAATTTAAACCATAATAAAAACATGACCTTAAAAATTATAAGTGTACTATGCTGCAGTCCGAAAAAAACAATGGCGTAATGTGCTACAATCCAAACACTGTATGAGACAATTAAACAACCACAATGGATATTTGACAACGAGGCATTATAACAAAAAAAACTTACACCAAGGCACTTTTGATGGTAGTTTATTTTTCTATAACCGCAGTTTTACATTTAGATTTATCACAGATTCATATTGACGCAAAGTTACACTATACTGCCAAAAGTATTCGCTCACCTGCCGTCACATGCATGTGAACTTTAGTAAAATTCTATTCTTAATCCATCGGGTTTAATGTGATATTAGCCCACCCGTTGCAGCTATAACAGCTTCAACTCTTCAGGGAAGCCTTTCCACATGGTTTAGGACTGTGTTTATGGGAATTTTTGACCATTCTTCCTACCCCACACCAGTTCCAACATGACTGCGCACCAGTGCACAAAGCAAGGTCCATAAAGACATAGATGAGGGAGTTTGGTGTGGAAGAACTTAACTGGCCTGTACAGAGTCCTGACCTCAACCCGATAGAACACCTTTGCGATGCCAGGCCTTCTGGTCCAACATCAGTGTCTGACCTCACAAATGCGCTTCTGGAAGAATTTCCGGATTCCCATAAACACTCCTGCGAGCAAAAACTTTTGGCGATATGGTGTATGTGCAGCGAATGTTTCTACAGTAACAGCTCATTCACAGGAACTAGTACTCGCGCATAAATGAAGAGACAAAGAGTTTTTAATGCAGATTTAACATTTTTGAACTGAGCCACTCGCAAGCAGAGATCATAAGCTTCATTCCCGGGTGGTGTAGTGTAGTGTAGCTTGGCCGTGCTGTCTCAGGGGGCAAGCTAGGGCTGGCATTACCACACACTCAGATCAATCATAGTGGCACTAGCCAAGCTGTGAGCGCACGTAGGCGAAATGGGTGGATAGCCCTCCTAGTGTCACACTATTCCCAACTTTTATGAGCAACAGTTCGAAAAACAAGCAGTCACATGTCTCTGAGGAAGCGTGAGAGAGTCTTCACCCTCCCTGGTCCTGGTTGGTCACCATGATGAGCGCGTGCCATAACAGAGAGATTGCTGGAAATCGGCTATGACTAAATTAGGGAGAAACTCTTCTTAGAAAATAATCAACTTCAAATTTTCCTACTTTCTCACCTTATGGCTCAATCTGAACAGCTTCTTCTGTGTAATATGCTGTGTAATTCAGACAGTGCAGATTTTTTTATTTATTTTACTCTCGAGGATGGGTTGCTATTTTCAGGCAAATGATTCTGCAACTGTTTAAGCAGAAATGCAGTTAGGAATTTTAAGCTTCAGTGGTATGAGAAAGGCCCATTCTAGGTTTTCTTTCGAAAGGAAAAAATTCCTGAAGCCAGCAGTCGACTAAAGACACACACTCGGATGCACGTTGCTGTGCTGTATAATTTATTTCTGCTCGTTTGTGGTTCTCACGGCCTGATGGAAAGCAGGCGCTTCATGCTGCTGATGTAACGTTAGGAGATAGTTTATTAAAGTCTACGCACACTAATCATATTTCCTTTCCGTTTATGGATCCTCAGTATATACAGTACGGACGTTGATTAAAATCATTGACCATAATGACTTGAATTATTTTTGGAATGACTTCACACTTTACTTATGTACATTCTACATGTGTTATTTACTGGCTTATTAAATGCTTTATTTAAATAAATTGTGCTTGTGTAATAAATACAGATCAGAGCGACTGTGTTCCGTGTGCTTGGTTATAATGTGTAGGAGCTTTTTATAAAAAGCATGTGATTAAGGAACCAGGGGGGGGGGGAAAACAGCCTGTTTACATAAAATCCACATTAAACAAAATGTTATCTACTTCCTGCACAGATTCTTTTCAGATATTGAGGAGAAAGGAGGCTATTTTAGGAAAGGAAAGCTAAAAGTAACAATTTCTGTGAAAGCTGAACATGTATATCATTACACACGTTTACAAGACATTTTATAGAACTCCAAACCTCCTAAGGGAGTCTGAAGCCACAGATGTTTAGATCCTTTACACTTTTATGGACACTTGAAGTCTCAGGGTTTTGAAAACTGCAACGTGATTTCTCTTCGCGTTTTCTAGATGGAAGAAAGTGGTGGTGGGGGGGGAGGGGTGGACATTGGTATCTTTAAAAGAATGTTTGCTTGAAAGTAGCATCTGTGGGAACACGGAGGCCTGTGAGACTAAAGCTGGCATGAATGACAACAGATTAAGTGCTGATAAAGTTAATTATTCAGTTTCCAGAAGTTGCCATGATTTAAAAACATGCCATGTTTTTAGCTTGAATATCCTGTCGTCCATGAACAAAAGACCAGTTTTGTTTGCAGTATTAGCTGTAAGCTTTCTGTACTTTTTAGCTACGTTAGTCATGTAATTCAAACAAAGCATCTGGACTGGTTTTCTGCAGTTACAATACACACTGCCTGGCCAAAAATAAAGTTACACCATAATATTTCTTTGAACTGCCTTTTGCTTTGATGTATCTATAAAAATCTATTGATAGAAAAACCTGGTCATTCGATACACCCAGGTCGTCAGCAGAGTTCATTTTATTGGCACATAACATGCTGAACCTAGTGTAGACTTAAGCAACCCTGGATCATAACAATTCCTCCAGAAGCTTGTACGGTAGGTACTGGGACAGGGTACGCCTGGACTCATAAACCACAGTGCTACTCATCCCATTCACGATCCGTAACACACCTTTTTTGAAACCTTTTTCAGATTAGACATGATGACGATTTAGGTGCAGTATAGAACATTTTCATTTGCCTATAATCTGAAGCTGAAACTGTTTTGCTTTGATCATTGAGCCTGATTCTAGGTAACTATGTTGTGCCTTGCAAAATTTATTGAAGATCAGATATATAATTACTTTATCTGGTTAGGGGCATAATGGAGCCAGAGCATATCCTGGGAACACAAGCTGTAATTTATGTTATATACCTCTATAAAGGAGGGAAGGAATGAGAGGATCAAGGGAAAAAAACTTTTTATAATAAAACTTTATATTTATAACATTACAGTAATATATTGCTTTATTATTTATTAAACACTAAGCTATAATGATCTCTAATGATAGATAGATAGATAGATAGATAGATAGATAGATAGATAGATAGATAGATATGGATTGGATCAGATAGATATGCCGTGAAAAAGTATTAGCATTTTTTTTTGTAATTTTTGCATATTTGTCACTCTTAAATTATTCAGATCATCAATTATATTTCAATATTACAGTAAATATGTAGAACACTGTTTTTAATAGATGATTTCTTTATTTACGGGGGAAAAAAGTGTCCAAACCTACCTGGCCCTATATTAAAAAGTAATTGCCCCTAAACAAACAAATAATAAAAAAAATAAAGGGAAAAATCATACTTGTGTTCATAACACGTGGAGGTGGAAAAAAACTGAGAAACCCATATGGACACTGGGAGACCACGTGAAAGTGTGGTGGGACAGTAACCCGAGTGCAGGAGCGAACCAGGGACCCTGGAGCTGTAAGGTGGCTTTGCAGTTTTAATCAAACTATTAAATCAGCAGAGTCATAGTTACACTGTTAACAATCTCTGCTCTTTTGCAATGCACGTATCGTGTGTTCTGCTAGAGCAAGTCAATCTTGTCGAACTGTATATTTCCATGAACGTTCCGTTTTTACACACCCTCACACATTAGCTGTCACACACATAGGCTCCCAAAGAGCAGGTTCGACTATGTAACAGGTTTCCCAGGCTCAGAGAATTTATAATGATAAATCCTCACTACTTTTGGTGATCTGAAAATGTATCAAAGTTATACACAGGGGTACAAGTTATAAACAGGGGTACATTACAAAGTGCTAACACTAACATGCCCTGTGAAGCTCACGTTCCCCAAAATGGCCCACCTCCTCGTAGGGAACTTCCCCACAGGACTTTCAGACTACCTACATTTTGTGCTTTGTCACAATATACTGTTTTTCTTTATCCTTTGTTAACTACTCTGTGTTGTCCCATGGAGTACCATTCGTGACATTCGTCTCTAGAAAGGCTAGGTATGCGCTCTTGCATAACTCACCTCCACCCACAACTACCTGCACAAGCACGTCACGCATAAGTGTCATCATCTAGCTGTATCTATTGTGTACCAGGAATTTTCTCATTTACGAGTCAATGAGTAAAGGATGATTTTCTAAAACAGGGCAGACAGCAAAACGGAACAATATTGAGGAAATGTATATCATATTTCGAGACTCTTCCCAAATATCAAAAAACCAAAAGGAAGCATTAAGTTCCTGTTAAAGGAACAATCAAGAGTTCGGAAATCAGAAAATTATCTTATTGTTGTGAATATAGGACAAACTTGCCTTTCATCATTATGTGTTGTATATAATTCTACAATCCAGGATATTCAAATTTACATTTTTTTTTATACACTTTTAAAATACACTGCCTGGCTAAAAACAAAAGTCATTCAATCACCTTTAGCTTTGACTACAGCACACAATGCGGTGCCAGTTCATGTGTCGAAAATGATTTCTCATGCTCCCAGATCCACTCTTTCACAATCTTCTGAGTTCTGTAATACACCTGTGCCATCAGATAACCTTGTCATTCAATACATTCAGGTCGTCAGCTGACTTCATTTTATTGCCACATAGCGCTGCTGAGTCTAGACCTGAAAACAACCCCAGAATGAAGCAACCCCAGATCATATCACTGCCTCTAGAGACTTGTACAGTGGGCACAATGCATGATGGGTGCAATGTTTCATGCACTTCCCTTCTTACCCTGAAGCACCCATCACTCCGGTGTAGAGTCAATGTGGAGACTCATCAGACCAAATGACGTTTTTCCATTGCTAGAATCTTTGCTAGCAAAGTGAAATAGCTTTCTTATGGGCACACAGCTGTTTTTGTCCGAATCCTGTGAGCTCCGTTTTTTTTCTGTTGATGCAACTTTTTTTCTGTTGATCTCCATTTATGACTATTTCCAGCCACATTTCTTCCACAAAGATGGTTCAGCAGTACCCTTCCAGGTTTTAATAATGTGTCAAAGAGTTTTTAATTCAGTTAGATCTCCTTAGTTGTTTTCTTTGCTTGATGAAACCCACTAATTTTTACCCTTCTGAAATGGTGACTTTTTTGGCCAGGCAGTTTAACAAAAATTAATTTAAATGAATACTAGACAATTAGTTTTTACTTTCTACTAACATTTTTAATTCGTACTAGATCCACAGGGTTTAATCTTTAATTCTATGCAATAACTAGTGATTTCTGTTTCATAATTTGTACACTGGATTTACACTGGATCAAACTTATTAATCAGCCTTTGGTCATTGGTCTTATTCCTTCCACTTTAAAAGAAGGTGGAAATGTATGAAACTGCCCATTGTTGTCTTTTAACGACTGACTTTTTTTTTCTATTAATTACATTTTTCTATTAATTGAAAATAGAAAATAATAAGCTGAAATGTATGGTCAGTATCACAATTTGACAAAAAAAATAAGCAAGTGTTAGAGAACTTGGGATCTTCAGGAAATTTGGGTGATCAAATTCCTGTTGAACATGCGACTTGTGGAATATTCAAAATTTTCCTGAAAGGTGATTGTGTTCAGGTTGAATTGATGATCCATCCATCTTCTGTACCACTTATCCTGCATAGAGCAGAACACCCTATACCAATTTTACACTGAACAATTAAAAAACTCCAATCAATCTACAATGCAACTCTGTGGACTATGTGGGGAACCAGTGTACTCAGAGGTAAGATTTGAACCCCCAACCCAGGAGGTGTGAGGCACTAATGTGTGTGGCACTAAGCCACGGTGCCACTTTAATCAATGGTAAAGGTTGTAAACATGTTTTCTAACATTAATGAATAAATTAAAAAGTACGTTTATTCATATGATGTACACATATAGATGGTAAATAGATTATTGCAAAATATTACGATGACTTTAATGAAGATAAAGTTGAGTTATAGTGGATTTACAAGTGCTGGAGATATTTTTAAGTAGTTTATTTGAAACATGCATGTAGGTTGTTGTGACGTTACCCCTTCCAATGTTTAAAATACTAACTGTAAAAAATAACTGTAATTTTTGAAAATTGAAGGATTCTGAATTGAACTCTTCTGACATTTTGAAGATAAGACGGATCTTAACTGTCCAAAAAAAGGTGTTCAACATTATGCTCATTATGCGTTTCAACTGAATTTGTCAAGCGAACATACTCTAATCTCAGATCATAGATAATCATGGCCTATATTATACAGTATAACCTTAGCCCTGATTAGCTCAAATCTAATTGGATTGGATCAGTGCCACTGCATAACTCGAGATCTGATTAGATTTCTCTACACGAGGATTTATAAGATGCAGTATAAACAAGATTGAACACCAGCACATACAGTAACAGGACACAAATCATTCTCACTCTCTGCACAAGCCTTCTGGCCGGTCATATTGTGGTCGATTTTTTTTAATTTGGGTTGTGTACAGTATGAGTTGTTTTAAACTAACTGTCTACGTTCCACTGCTAGGGCTCTCCACTTCATTTTGTTGTGCAATATTCTGAATGGTAATAAATGTGACCTTGACTTCATTTTATTGCAGTTCATTCTGCACTAAAGTCAATGTTATAGTAATAAAGAAAATTATCAAATTTTCCCAGTAATTATTTCCCAACTTTACTTTAATATCAGGCTATAAAACATCTTTCCAAATGTATGTTGCATGTTAAAGTGTTAAGACTGCTTTTTGTTGTACTTCCTTTTCATGGCTAAGTGTTTTTCTTTCCCTTAAGGGCAGTGCAAACCTTTATATAGTTCCCTTAGACTTTCTTTATTTGAATAAGTATGCATTCATCATGCAATTATCATTCTGGTGTTCTAATGGTTATGGATTATGTTTCCTTTTTGGAGCAATACAAATAGGAGATTTGTTCCACATGCAAATCTGATCCAGATTTAAAACACTTGCTGGCATGCTGTTATAGGAAAATAATAATTGACAGACTGTCTTTTTTTTCCCCTATAACATGTCTCGAAGACTTTTGTTCCTCTTACACCATAGTCATTTGGCAACAATTCATTTACAGTTGCGGAATGTCTATGAAACAATTTCCGAAGGGTATTCAAGTCAAACCAGGACTTTTGATGTGCAGAATAACAGAACACATTTATAAGCGTAAAAAACTAGATTTATTTCGCTATATAATCCAATGCTGTACTATAGCACTTATCCCAGCATTTCAGATGTGAAGCAGGTAGTCCAATCTTGGCTCCGGCGTACTGAAAAAACTTTGTTCCTTGATGGTATCCAAACACTAGTGAAGCACTGGGATAAGTACATTAGAATATTCTCACAATTTCTTTTGTCCAAATTTACTCACACAGAAGAAAGTATTTGCCAAGATTTTTTTTTCCATTTAAAGTCAATTTTTTTGCTGTGAATCCTGTTCTTACTTATGCTACAGAAGCTATATATAAGCAGTCTTACATAGTCTTACTATAATGGGAATTTTTTATTTACTTGTTTTAAAAACACAATTCTGCATGTCCATTTACTTCCCAAGAACAAGACATAAACTTGAAGTTTACATCTTTTATTTATACATATAAAAATAGACATAAATGTTTAAAACAGCTCTTGATGTGGCCACAGATAGAAACATAAAGCAGCATATTGTTCCATAATTACAGGTCTGAAGCAGAAGCAGTTTTTCAGTTTGTGGCCATTTGCTTGCATGTAAACTCTCACATTCCACGTCGCTCAGCTTGACTCAACATGCCACTGACTCACAGAAGTCTTAGTCAAGTCTCGATGAAAAGCAAACAGTTTACTCGAATAAACTTGGTACTGGAAAAGAAGCATGAATCTGTTTGTTCTGTTGAATGTTTGAGCACCAAATGCCCATTCAAATAACTCCTTTTTTTCGGTTGTGTTTTTTCCTGTTATGAGATATTAATAATGATTTAAAGCTGTATTTACTTTATAAGACTCTTGTTCTAGATGAAAGCAAGAGACACACCCTGACGCCAGTTACTGTACCACGTTTAGTAAACAGCTCCAATTTTTTATTGTTCTTCTTGTGTTATGTTTTTTCATATTCAAGTATTTTGAGCTAAATGTGTGTATAGTAATGGCTCTAAGTATTATTATTAATATTACTATTATTATGATGATGTCAGCAAACATTCTTAATTCTGTAAAGCTGATTTGCAACAGAGACCAGTGCTATAAGCACAATACAAATAAAATAAAATTGAATTGAATTAATTTAAGGGTAGTAAGAAAATATTCCATATAGTATTAAAACATTAATATCATATTCAACAGTATTTAACAGTTTAATTTCTACAAAGGAAGTGTTTTATTTTAAGAATGAAATTCACTTTCTACTCAGCTATAGAAAAAACTTTTCACGCTACTTTTACACCTGTGTCATGAAATCATGAATCATGACAGAAGTCCAATGGTGTGCAACGCTGTGTAAAGATTTTTACTGTGGAATGAAGATCCACCTTGATGCAGCGGCTTAGAAGTTTTGACATTCCTGTACTTGACAAGTCTTTTTTTCAGTGAAAACTGGCTAAATTTGATCCTTGCTTGCTCCTGTCTACTCTCTTTCTTTGCTTCCTGATAAGCTTGCCTCATATTGTATACTAAGTAGAAAAGCCTTTTAGAATACATCATATCAAAATCCAGTAAAGAAAAAAAAAAACGTAAAAAACAGAAAAATACAGAAAGTCGTAACAAATATTTGACGTATATGTCAATATCCAATAAAAAAAGAGGATAATGTAAAAAGGACAACAACAAAGACAGCATAAAGGTGTTCATATTTGCACTGGAGATTCTTAATAGAGCACAAAGAAGTGCTTGTATTACAGTAATTCAAAAAAACAGACAAAAGAAACAAAAACGCTGTAATTGGAGAAGCTTTGGCCCAACTTCCCTCAATGTTTGCTTTGCTATTGCTAAACTTTCTTAAATCTGGCTAATGATGATCCCTTAGTTGTTAACTGTATGTTTGATGTTCAACATCCCTTTTTTCAGAATCAGAATTTTAAAACTAAATCCAAACACGTATGAAGACATAAACTACTAAGACTTGTCCTGAGTTACAGCGCCGCTCCTAAAGTACTTCCAGAGATTATTTTGTCAACCAGGTTCTGCTTATAGACAGTGAATGATTGAAAGCAAAAAAAATAAGTTTGAGACTTAAAAATGGTTCTCAGTCAAGTCCTGGATTTACGTCTATCGGACATTAATACCAAGTGAATCTCCATCCTAGAGCATGAGAGGGTTTGAGGAAATCCACTACAAATGCTAAATGTTTTTGGACCACAAACGATTGCTCAAAACAGTGTTATCCTCTTCTTGTACTCAAAGTGCATCAAAAATCATCCTTGAGAGGTCTATCTGTAGATCTCCCAGTTAGGCTAAACTTAAGTTCGGAGCTGAAGCCCTCAGAAAAACACTTGTCTTGTAGTCCATAGGGGCATCCAGCTTGGTCTTCTGCTTGTACAGTGGTTTCTGGTCAAGGTCCTGCATGGGCAGTGTGCAGTTGCTATCCTGGTCGCGACATGGAGCCCTGTAAAGAGGCCCAGTTTGCTTCGGACGACGCCTTATCCGCTTGCAACAGCTTGAGATGCGCTTGGCCAGAAGGTAAAATATCTCACAGATGTTGAGAACAATGCAGAGGGCTGAGGCGCCCACCATGAAGTAGGTGAATGTCTTCTTTTCAGTAGGCCGACCGATATAACAGTCCACGACATTGGGACATGGGAATATTTTGCACTTGACGACTCGCGGCAGATGAAAGCTGTTGTAGATGTGATGGAGGATATAAAGGAAAGCCACTTCAATACCTGTTTTGACCAGGAGGCTGATTAGGTAGGTCCACCATAGGCCACCGTGCTTCTTGCCTGTATCATCATAGAGCTTGGCATCAGGGCCATGTTTGGCACGGTACTTGCGTTCCCGTTCATCCCGATACTTGACATGCATGACCACGAGGAGTGAAGGGCATGTGACAAAAATGAGCTGCAGCGCCCACAGGCGAATGTGCGAGATAGGAAAGAAGTGGTCGTAACATACGTTGGGGCAGCCTGGCTGCTTGATGTTACAATCAAAGTCCTTCTGCTCGTCACCCCATACTCGCTCTGCTGCCACCACGTACACCAGGACACGAAAAATGAAAACCACCGAAAGCCAAATGCGGCCGAATGCCGTTGAGTACTTGTTCACCCCACTGAGCAGGGCCTGGAGTGTCTTCCAGTCCATAGCTGTGTCTTTTTAGTTTCCTGATTGTTCTTAGTTTCTCCTTGATCCTCTTTTCCTTTTCTTCACACCAACTGATCTCACTCTGTCTCACACCCTCTGTGGTACTTTGCCTTTTTGGATGATGGGCCTCAATGCAACCTGGGAAAAAACTAAAATAAAAAGAAGATAGGTATAAGGTAAAATTTTGCCCAAATTTCCCCTATCCAGAATAAAAACACACCCAGCATAATTCTTTGTGTATTGCTAATATTTCTAAAAGATATTGATGCTTACAAAACATATTTTGTGTTAGGTTGCAAATTATCCTTGTAATTGGTTCTAAAAATCTTGTGAGCTCTGAGGTTTAAAACTAGACCAATACCTAAACCAATTTCTGAAATATACTCTACTGTATCTAAATATTTCCACATCAAAAGTCATAGCTAATTCAAGAAATTGCCTATAACTGCAAAAAGAAACACTTAATTAAAAAAAACTTTAAAACCCTGATTTTCAAGAAGTTGTCAAATCACAGTAATCAGAAAATTTGTCATATAAACTACCACAACATGCATAAACCATTCTTTTACAAGCACATACAGCTCTTTTAAACTGTTTGACTATGAATTTTGTGGTCAAACCAGTTTAACAGAGCCTTTACCTCTGACACAAACTGCACAATCACTAAGCATATCTTATGATTTCCACACACTGCCATTGTGAGAAAAATGAGAGAAAGAAGTCTTACAAAAAAAAAAAAAAAAAAAAAAAGGAAAAGGCCTTATGGCACAGGTTGACCTATTAGGAAAATCCATGTCACTGTTATACTTTAGCTCATGTAAGTATGACACAACAATGTCGGAGTAAAATCAAGTTTCAAATTCTTATAAAAACACAGAAAACACAATCTACAAACCTTGTATAGTGTGTATAGCTGCCAAGCTTAAACCATTTTTATAAAGTGTAAATAGCTAGCAAACTCAAACTACAAATTTTATGAAGTGTGTGTAGCTAGCAAACTCAAAACACAAACTTTATAAAGTGTGTTTAGCTAGCAAGCCCATTCACCCATCTTTATAAAGTGTACATAACTAGCAACCTTAAATAACAAACTTTTATGAAGTGTGTATAGCTAGCAAAGCTTAAACTACACATTTTATGAAGTGTTTATAACTAGCAAATTCAAACTACACATTTTATAAAGTGTGTATAGCTAGCAAACCCAAACTACAAACTTTTAAAGTGTGCATAGCTAGCAAACCTATTCCCCCATATTTATAAAGTGTGCAGAGCTAGCAAACCTATTCCCCCATATTTATAAAGTGTGCATAGCTAGTAAACACAATACACAACTTTTATAAAGTATGTATAGCTATCAAACCCCAACTACAAACTTTTATAAAATGTGTGTTTAGCTAGCAAACACAATCTACAACCTTTATAAAATGTGTATAGCTAGCAAACCCAAACTACAAACTTTTGGAAAGTTTGTATAGCTACAGTAGCAAACCCACTGTCCTACTGCAAACTTTTATAAAGTGCGTATAGCTAGCAAATCCAAAGTTTAACTTTGATAAAGTGTATATAGCTAGTAAACTCAATCTACAAACTTTTATAAAGTGTGTATAGCTATCAAACCCAAACGACAAGTGTTATAAAATATGTATAGCTATCAAACCCACACTACAAACTTTTATAAAGCGGTATAGCTAGCAAACGAAATCTACAAACGTTTATAAACCTTGTAAAGCTATCAAATTCAAAATATAAACTTTGTAAAGTATGTATAGATACCAAACCCAAACTACAAATGTTTATAAAACGTGTATAGCTAGCAAACTACAAACTTTGTAAAGTGTGTACAGCTAGCAAACCCAAACTACTAACTTTTCTAAAGTGTGTACAGTATAGCTAGCAAGCTCAAACTACAAACTTTTATAAAATGTGCAGTTCTGTAAATACAGACTTTGTAAAGTGTGTATAGCAAGCAAAATATAACGTTTTATATTTTTTATAAACAAAAACTGTTATTAAACAAACAACAAGCTTAAACAAATAACTTTGTATAGTGTGTAGCCTGATTGCTATTACACACTTTATTAAGGTGTTTGTTTAAGTTTATCAGCTATGAACACTTTATAAAAACTAAAAATAAAAAAAAAACTTTATAAAGTGTATAAACTCTTCACACTTTAAATACGTTATATAGATTTTTTTACAGTAACAGCAAAACACTGGTGTCGATATAACTCTTCATTTTTTGTGTGTCTCATAGATATAAAAGACATTTAATCAGTCATGGTTGTAAGTCCTGACAGACAGACAGACAGACAGACATACAGATAGATTTGGTGTGGTTTTCTGCGTGACTTTTTAAGTGATCAAATAGTGTTATATAACATCTTTAAAGCTTTAACACCTTTTTTTTTCATGTTAACTGTCACAATGTTTGAATGATTATTTAAATAAAGAACATCTAATATAGTGTTACCAGAACGGCGTATTTCCACATGTCTACACTAATAATGCGCTCCTTTGTATATTAGAGTTACTCTTCCTGGTTTTTTGTACATAAAGTTGCATTACAGATCAAATAAAACAGTTTCTGAAACTCTACTTACTTTATATTAATCCCAGACCAGAACTGATAGATAATGATTCCACTCCCAGATCGGTTTTTATTGCCTTATCACTGTAAACAGTTCGGACTTCGGACGACCTAAAGCTTGGGAAAAGGATCAACAGCATCTTGTGAGGGTGGAGAAAAAGAAATCCTCATAAGATCTGCGCTCAGGAAAGTTGCCAGATTTCCGATTTTGCCCCCATATAAATGTTTAATAAACATTATTTTTGGGTTGGAATTGTTTTATGTTCTGTTACAATAATATCTTTATTAATACCACAGGTGTTTACGGATTTAATAAAAATCTGGTATACTAATAATTGAATAGCTAAATAGGGGTTTGTCAGAGGTTGCCAGATTGGAGAACTTCCCTTAAAGTCAATAATGTTCTGATTTCATAATCGGATTATTAAATGAACCTAACACCCAATCCTGCACACCTCTGCCCCGAAATAACATATCAGTACTTTATTATTTACATGTTATATCATTGGTTATTAGTACATTTTAACACATGACTTGTATAAATTACATACAAGTTACATGCTGTGACACGATCAAGTATAAATATACTGTGAAGTGATTTCCCATCAAACAAAAGATCTACAGTATAAGTTTTGTCCCCCTATCATCTTTATTTTAATTACATCCCATTTTGTCGCCTTAGTTTATGGGATTTTCATCCATTATTCCTTGCATAATAATGCCTTCTAGTTGTGTGAGCTACATGGGCTGTCTTGCATGCATTACTCTTTAAAGACACAGATTTTTAAAATGTGGGCTATAACAACACCCTAACCTTATACATCTTGTGTTTAGGATCATTATCCTGTCATAGAAGCTAAATATTTCCATCATTATTCTTTTACAGATGATATAATGTTTGGTATTTAACTGAATTCATTTTTCTTCTAGCAGTAAAATGTTCCCTGTGCTGCTGGGAACTCAAGGCATGATGGGTCCATCTTTTCATTACTTTCATGCTCTTTTGCCATAAAAATATACCTTTGCTCAATGCAGCAAAAAGTTTTAACTTTTTTTCAAAATGCATTCGGGTTGTTCAGATGTTCATCTGCTAATTTCTGATACTGGAATTTGTGGTGAGGATGTAGGAAAGGTCTTCTTCTGATGACTCTTCCACGCAGGTCATATTTGTGTAGGTGTCACTGCACCGCCACTCCACCATCTGCTAAATCATCTTCAGTCAAACAGGGGTTTTGATTGGTCTTTCTAGCAGTTTAATATGTAGTTCTCTTAGAATGCTTTCTTCTTGTCTTCCAGAGCACGATTCGACATTTACCGTTCCTGTTAACTGCCATTACAAACTGAGGAAATACCTACATGAAAATAGCTTGCAATCTACTTCTCTAGTCTTCTCCTGCTTTGTTGGCATTAATCCTTTTAATTTTCAGAGTGCTGAAGGGAAGCTAAGAGAGGCCTTTACTACAGACTGTCCTAATGATAACTGTGAACAAGTTAGAGTCCTAACTGTCTAAAAAACGTCTGCGATTTTGGTAAACCATATCTCAAAAAAGTAGGGGTGCATAAACTTTTGCATGTTTTTACTCTTAAACTAGATGCAGTGCCAGTTCAAAGCCCTGCTTTGGGAGGGTTGTGTCAGGAAAGGCATCCGGCATAAAACCTGTGCCAAGTTGCTGTACGGATAAAATGGTCCACTGTGGCAGCCCCTCAAGGGGAGCAGCCGATAGGCTAACAACTAATTGTGCAAAACTAAAATATAGCTTAGAACAGTGAAAAGAATGTTACATCTTAAACTTTCTGCTTTTTGTAGATCAGTTCATTTTCTTTTACTTCTATTCCTTTTCTTGATAAACACACTCTAACCTAAAACTCTGGACAAGTTATCAATTAAATGACTATTTTATGTGTGTCATTTGATGAATCAATTAATTTATTGTCTAGATGGAATGACAAATCTAAGGTTGCATAAGAATTACTGTTAATTTTACAATAGGTCAAATCAACCGTTATTGCACTTAATATAATAATTTGGCATGGCAACAAATTACAGACTGTAGATGAATGAATATGAATGTAATAATGCTGCATTAATAAAGACAAAACACAACAGGGTGTGTGGGTATAGGAATATAATCAGTGATGGTAATCAGGGCGGTTACCTTTACCACATGGAAGAGGATTAACTTCCTAGTACAGCACAACAACACAATTTATTTCATCTTCAGAAACAGTTTAACTGTAAACATGGATTTAGTCAGAACGTGTCTTAAAAAATAGATAAAGTAAACATCAACAGCAGTGGGACTAGATCAGGATCAGATGTTTTATATCAGACTTGAATCTAGGCTGTTTTCATTACCCTACCATGACAATTTCCCGTTCTACACGTTCTACTGAAAGACGCAAGCTTGAAAATAAGCATTGTCTAAACTTGCCCAGAACTTGCACGCAATGATGATGTGCGCTTATGTTCAGAAATATGCCAGCTGTATGATAATGTGACCTTAGAGACATTGTACTGTGAAACGGTCAAGCTTCTGGGACAATCAAAGACTAAAAGAATTGATTTTCTGCCTTTTGTGGTATGAATAAACGAGCATGTTAGGTCAAGTTGCTCTACATAAAAACTACACAATGATGTGTAAACTCTCTATATTGTCCTGTGATGTTCAAAAGTCATACAAAGGTATTAAAAACATCACATTTCTATGCATAAGAGCATGTTTCACAGGCACGCATGGCAAAATATATCACTGTTTTTTTTTTCTCACACAGCAAGAACATGTTTTGAATCAGACTTCCTGTTTTAAACAAACACTGTGATTTTGATACATAATTATTAGGATTTTTGTTTCTTGAAATACCGCAGGTATTTAAGGAAATTAAGAACAAATGCCTAGAGATACAGACAAATTTGTGCAAATGTTAGTTTTAGTTAATACCAAAGGCATTAATTCTTTACTTTTGTGCCACAAAAGTTTCTGACTTTTGATTTTGTTGTTAAAGTAAAAGCTATAAGGAAGTAGTGAGTAATGGGTGAAAGAAATTCAAAAATCTTGCCTGGTTGTGTTTTCAATTTAAGGAAATAAAAAAGAAGAAAGAATGGAGAAAGATAAGAAAATACATGCAAATGTGATGATCTGAGAGATTTAACTTATTTGATCCATGTCCTTATATAATTTCTTGCCTTTTTTTTTTTTGATTTTTAAAAGCATATCAGCATTTTTATTTTTCTCAGTATTTATATTGTATAGGTTATATCTAAGATATAATACATGTGCCTATAAATGTTACAATTTGTTTAATTGAAAGGTTATTTATTTATTTATTTTTCATATATCATACTTACGTAAATATTTTCTTTATAATATGTACAAAATACACCAGTTTCTTTTTTACCTTTAACATTCCTTTCTTACTCTATAATTTTCATCTTTAGCCATTTTATTTTTTGCATATGTATATTAGTAAATGTTAGGGCATGGTTTCAGTAAAGCACTGACTGAAAATGTGAATTGTGCATTTCTAGGTGCACGCTCTGTTAACTTTTTCAAGGATTTCCCCCCATCGACGGCCTCCCCTCCCTTCCTCAGGAAAAAGGAGAATTTGTCGTCTCCATGAAAACACACCCGTAACCATCTCCACGCGCCAGACTGACTCACCACAAAAACCTGCTGGGTCCAAACCCACACAGAAAGCATGGAACGGAAGAAATGACTCCCTGCTGGAGCACTACTGCCGTTTAATGATGCGCCTTCTTTGAACTTAAGACTTTTTTCTTGCCTCTGAGATATCCATATTGCCAAGAAAATCTTCATCTTGTGATTTAATTATGCATTAGCATGGACCTGAACTTGTTTAATCAAGTGCAGGAAATATTTCATGTCTTTAGGGAGTGGCAGTGTATGT
Source organism: Clarias macrocephalus (assembly GCA_011419295.1). Taxonomy (NCBI): domain Eukaryota; kingdom Metazoa; phylum Chordata; class Actinopteri; order Siluriformes; family Clariidae; genus Clarias; species Clarias macrocephalus. The sequence goes on from JAAGKR010001457.1 coordinate 67,996, forward strand.
GGAGTGTATGTTTGTGCATCTTGGATGCCAAGAAGATGTTGAAATCAAGGCTATTGCAAGGGAAGAAAGACAAGACTGGTATTGAAATAACATGAAGACCTTCTAGAGTAAGCTAGTAACTAAAGCTAGACACTCAAGAGTAATAAAAAAAAAACTAAGCTCTATAGCTGTTGATAATGCAGTAAACAATTCATGCCAGTACTAGCAAGTTTCCAAAAATGAATACTGATAAAGTTTTCGCTCTCTAAGATGAAATTTAATCTAGCACTATTAAGGGTTCTCCTTTACAGGAACTGTTTGAAAGTTCTACATGAAAACATACAAAAGAGTTTTTCGATCAGATGGAACGTATCCATCCCATCCCTTTAAACTTTTACAAACACCCTACAGTACATAGTGCATTAGATTTCTATTTAATGCTTTCTGGGATTCAACTTCGGAACCTGAAAGTTACAGTAGCTGATATTCTATAGTAGAATAAGTGGAAATATAAAGTAAATCTGGTAAGTTTCTCAGACTGTCCTCCACCTCCATGGTTTATTCTTCTCACCTTGTGGCTACATACTGTAGTAGTAGTAGTAGTAGTAATTTTACTACTAATTTAATTACACTAAATTTGTTGATAATTGTCAGTCGCAAGCATCGCCAGCTATAGTGGCTTGTTCTGCCAGTCATGGAAAGACATGTGTTGGTGGAGCAAAATAACTGGCTAAATAAACAAATAAATCATTATCTTTTCATAATTAATGGTGTTTGTTAAACTGTTGTGTAAAAGCAATATCAGTCTCGAGGTCTTGCAGTTGTGCTGGATATTTGCCTATGACCGCATCACAGCCGTGCCGATATTCAGCACAACAGCGCAACACTGAATCTGATATTGCTTAATTAAGTGTTTAAATGAGTTTAAATGTTTTTAAGGTTCCTTATAAATATCTGCAAAATGTGTTTAACAACTAAAGAGATGTTTGGTAGTAGTTAAGTTTTAGCTTACTGAACAGATTTTACTTGGATTCCTTTCTGATCATGTGAATAACCTTAAAAAAAACCTGTGGTAGAAATGTCTCATTAAGATAACTCTTACCAAAAAGCTTTTGAAGAACCCTTTTTTTAAAATCAAATGTGCAAAAAATATATATATATATATTTTTTTTTATGTATGCATACAGATCAACAGTTCCAAAAAATGCCATGGGTGTACCAACCGTAAGGCTTCATATTGTTATTGTCTAATGGGACAGTGAGACAAACAAGAAAGGACAAAACAAGACAGAGGAAGCATTTTCATATATCATATAATTTCATATGTTTCATATATCATACATAAATATTTAGTTTAGGTTATAGCTAAGATATAATAAATGTGCCTATAAATGTTAAAAAATATATATTTATTATTTAAATGCTATTTATTTATTTATTTATCATATTTATGTAAATATTTTCTTTATAATATGTACAAAATGTACCATCTTCTTTTTCCTTTAACCTTCTTTTCTTAAACTATAGTTTTCATCTTTAGTCAATTAATTTTTTTCATATATATTAGTAAATGTTCAGAAATGCATTCAGTGCAGCACTTATTTCTCAAATAGGAGATTCTCAAACAGGAGAACCTCTTTCCTACCCATAGACATTGTGAGGAACCTTAAGTTTTTCTTTTTTTTTTTTTGCTGTTGTTGTTTAATTTTTGATAGTAGGTAGGTTTTGGCTTACTGAACAGATTCTACTTGGAACCCTTTTTGAATAACCTTTAAAAAAAAGCCCTGTGGTAGAAATATCTCACTAAGATAATTCTTACTTAAAAGCTTTTGAAGAACCCCCCATTTTTTTTAAACAAATGTGGAAAAAATGATTATGCGTCCAGATGAACTGTCCATACCAATGTCCCAAAAGATGCCATGGATGTACCACCCCATTACAAAAGTTTTAACACCCGGAACCAAAATCAACCAAGAACTTCATATCGTTCTTGTTTTTTTCTGAGGGTGTGGATCTTGTAAGGTTGTCTGTTTAGGTCTAATGGGACAGTGGAAAAGACAAGAAAGGACAAAAGATGACAGAGGAAGCAGAACAGTGACGGGTTACAAACTTGCTAGACTGGCAGTTACATGGGGCGTTTCTTTTTTTTGCGTGTCCATACCTGCCTGTGCAAGAGAACACTCATCCTTTTAACCCAGAATGAAAGAGATAGAGGGAAGTGGCTGAAAGGAGCGGCTCAGTTTTTTTTTCTTCCTGGGTGGAAGTAAAGTGGTACTGATGACTAGTAGGTTGTGAATTTGTGAACACAGTCTATTCTAAAAGCTTTCTGTGGAATTCACAGGTAAAATTAATAATTTCAACATAGAACCTTTAGGTTACCATGGTACCAGCATAGTGATAGTGTTCCGGGTGGGTGTGTCATGAGTGGAATGTTTCATAACTGTCACACGGCCTACAGTTCAGTGAAAGCAGGGTGTTCAACAAAACAGGAAATTCTGATCTCCAGATTAAAGACCTTGAATCTATAAACTTCACTACTTATTGTGATAACCTCATTATCCCTGTGCTTCTGGTTTTATAATTTGCATATTTTCACACCTTGAGGATTATAGTTGAGCAGCTAAGGAATTTGTTAAAGGGCTCAAAGAGACTGTGATTCAAACCCACAAGCTCCTGGGAACTAGCACCAATGTAGGTTCTGAGTTCTGAAATGAACTAGGTTTGTCTGAATGAGTGAAGTTCTGGTTGTGAAAGCTCCAGTTGAACGATATTGTCTTCACAAGGAAATATAGATGAATTATAATTAGTCTTTACATGTTAAATATTAAAACAGTTCCCATTGTCTTGAAAAAAAAAGGCTAAAAATGAAGACGGAGATACATTGTAATAAAGTTAAAGATAAGGTAACAAAACTTCATAATTTAGCAAAAGGGTATAAAATGCTAAGAGGCTGGAAATCCTGGTTAGTGCTATTGGATTAATGGTGAAGAAGTGGAAGGTGCATGAAATGAGACAAAGATAAAACGCCTACCTCAAACTAGAGACTGGTAATCTTCTGTAAAAGAAGATGCCTACATTTGTTACATATATGGTACAGTGCATTATAATGATTTTTTTTTCGGCAAAAGAAATGATACAGAATGTTCTACAGTAAGTTCTCTCAGTAAGTCAATGTACTGATCTTAATCCACAGAAGATCTGCCGCATGTTGGAGTCAACCAAAAGCATGTAAACAACCTGAAGAACCTGAACAACCTGGAGTATATCTGTCAGTTAGAATGGGTGAAGGTCGATGCTAAAAAAAACATTTTGTAGCTATGGTAGGAATTTACTCAAACACCCTTGCTGTTACTAACCTAACTGAAGGGGTTTAATCGTTATACAAGCCAGCATTTGTTTTACATATATTTTTCTGTTGACCATTCATGAATTCTCACTCAATCATTCATTCACTCATTGTCTATATACAAGGTCATGGGAGGGTTAAAGTCTCATTGGAGACTTAGGACACAACACCCATTTAAGATTTCCTACTTTGGAAATGTACTATTAAGGCATGTTGTTAGACAATAAGAAGCAGTAACAATTTTTAAAAATACTTTTAATCCAGTCGCAAATACAATGACCATTAAGGGTCAGTGATTATTCTGATTGGTCAGAAGAAGGTGTTATTTGTTTTGTGTAATAGCAGCTCTGAAAGTAGCGCAACAACAAATCTCAGATTTGTGCTAATGCACATGGACTTAAGACTCTAAACATACTCTTAAGATAATAATAAATGACAGGATTACGGGTGATGATTGGGAAGATGTTTACTGAACATTTAAGGAAGGAGTCTCCAGCGACCATGCTTCAGGACAGATGGTGTTGTGGGTTCTAAGGAATATGACAATGTCTGTGAATTCTTGTTAAATTCTAACAAAAGTTAGGAAATAATTGTTGGCAGATTCCTGTGCTGTAAAAGGAATTAAACATGTCGAGACATGCTGTAACAGGGAAATAATCAACTTTATATAGAAAAGAGTGACTCTGCTTCATCATCTTCATTACATCGCTGTCATTGATCACTTTCCTGTAACAGCATATTCAAAATGTTGTGTACAGCACTGAACAAAAGGGTTAAGAGACGTGCTCAAGGACCCAACTGTGGCAACTTGGTGGAACTGGTGCTTGAACTGATGACTTTCTGTCCAGCTACCCATATCCTAAACCACCTGAGCTAGACGCCAATAGTCACACTGAAGGGGTTCCACAGTAGATTGACTGAGAGGAGCGTAGTGGAGTGAAGGTGCACCAGACCACCGTTTCAGTAGTTCTGCATAATTGAGGACTGGGAAGCATGACTAGAACAAAAAGACTGACCCAGTTAAATATTGCATTTCAGGCATTATGTGTGATTCAAACCCACACACACCATCCCTAGAGTGAAACACAGTGATGGCAGCATCATTCTTTTCATCCTCAGAATCTGGGCTTCTTGTTACGATTGAAAAGAAAATGTGTTGAAGATTCTTAGTCATCCAGGTGAAATTGTCTGAAAGTTGTGACATGGTAACTGACTGTCTGATTAAAGGCAGAACAGATGGAGCTAAATAGCACTAAGGTGTATTAAAAAAGAACCTTCAAGGCCACTCAAGTCAGTGTCCTGATATGATTCCCACTGAGAATCTGCCGCATGTTGGAGTCAATCAAAAAGCATCTAACCAACCTGAAGAACCTGGAGTATATCTGTCAGTTAAAATGGGTGAAGGTCAATGCAAAAAACAGTTTGTAGCTATGGTAGGAATTTTCTCTAACACCATTCCTGTTACTACCCTGTCTGAAGGGGTCGAATAGTTATGCAAGTCAGCATTTTTAAAAAATATATTTTTCTGTTGAACATTCATGAATTGTCTATACTGCTTTATCCTGTATACAAGGTCGCGGGGGCCCTGAAGCCTATCCTAGGAGTCTTAGGGCACAAGGCAGGGTACACTTCATGTACCAATGCCAATTCAATGCCAATTCATAGCTGGTCACACACACATACAGTACACACTCACACTCATTCACACACTACGGACAATTTGGGAACAGCAATTAGCGTAATCTACATATCTTTGGACTGTGGGAGGAAACCGGAGAACCCGGAGGAAACCCTACAATCACGGGGAGAACACACAAACTCCATGCACACAGACCCCAAGGCGGGAATCGAATCCGGATCATGGAGGTGCAAGGTGACGGTGCTAACCACAACGCCATGTCCATTCATGAACTCTACTACTACTTTGGAAATGTACTATTAAGGCATGTTGGTTAATAATAATAAGCTAGCAGGAACAATTTAAAAAATATATATAACCGACCGTTAAGGGTAAGTGATTATTTTGTTCTATAATGCTGCAAAATCCTTGATTCTGATTAGTCAGAAGAAGGTTTTGTGTATTACAGCAGTTCTGACAGTAGCGCAACAACAAATCTCAGATTTGTACATGGACATGGGATTAAGACTCTAAACATGCAGTACTCTGAAGATAATGATAAATTAAAGGATTACGAGAGATGATTGTGAAGATGATTATGGAGTCGTCAATGACGGTGCTTCAGGGCAGATGGTATTGTGTTGTGGGTTCTCAGGAATATGACAATGTCTGTCTATTCCTGGTAAATTCTACACAAAAGTTAGGAATTAACTGTATCAAATTTATCTATGCTGTTTATCGCCTCCATCGTGAGAAACAGACATATACTCACATGCTTATTCACATTATGGGCAATTTTGGGGAAAGCCAATTAGTCTAATCTGCATGTCTTTGGACTGTGGGAGGAAAGCGAAGAACCCAGAGGAAACCCACCAAGCATGGGGAGAACACACAAATTACATGCACACTGACCCCAAGGCGGAATCCGGACCTTGGACCTTGGAGGTGCATGGCGACAGTGCTAACCATAAGGATCCTTCTCATGAATTCCTTCTTTGGAAATGTACCTTTAATATAATAATATATAATATAATATGATGTACCTTACAATAAAAAGCTATCAGAAACCATTTTTTGTTCATTTTTTATCCAGTAGCAAATGTATGACAATTAAGAGTCGGGTAATTATTTTGTTTCATAACGCTGCTGAATCCTTGATTGTGATTGGTCAGAAGAAGGTGCTCTGACAGTGGCACAATAACAAATCTCAGATTTGTACTAATGTATATGGGCTTACAGGAGAAACTCTAAACATACTCTGGAGCTAATAATAAATTGCAGGATTACGGGAGATGATTGAAAAAGATGTTTATTGAACCTTTAAGGAAGGAGTCTCCAGTGAGAGTTCTCTCAGAAATATGACAATATCTGTGTATTCTTGTTAAATTCTAACAAATGTTAGCAAATGACTGTCGGAATTAATCACATCGAGACATGCTGTAACAGGGAAATAATCAACTTTACATTGGAAAAAGTGTTTGTTTGTTACATATTGGTGACTACACATAATGCACAACTGGCACCACGACATCTGTTTGTCACGGTCCCACCCATTTCTGGAAAGCAAAAGGGACGTGCCGAAAGTCACATTCAAATCCAGTCACGGAAACAGTTTCAGCAACATCTGATAACATTACATCATCTTAACCAACACTTTTTTCCCTTAGCAATTACTTCTTTTGTCGCTTTGAATTGCCAGTGAAATATGCCAGCTAAATAGCTTCTAACACAGGGCTGAATCCCAGATTTCTCTCCAATTCCTTATCACGGGCACTACTTGGTGTGTAGAACAAGGGATGGTTCCCCCTGCACAGCGCTTTAGCTTTCCATTTAATGCCATTTAGAATTCAACCCCAGAACTTGGCAGTTAATGTAGCTGTTTTTCTAAAGCGGAATAAGTAGAAATATACACTACTGCTCAAAGGCTTGGGGTCACTTTCTAACTCCATGGTCAATCCTGATTTTTATTTATTTCTACATTGCTACAATGCTGAAGGCATCCAAAATATGCAACAATCTTCTTTGAACATTTCATTTTTAGAAGTATCTGCTGCTTATGCTCTGTATATCCTTCATAACGGCTCTAATCTGAGGTGCTGTTTGTTAATTGGTGATTTCTGAGGCTGGTAACTCGAAATGAACGTCTCCTCTGCAGCAGAGGTACGTTTTGGTCTTGCCTTCCTGGGAAGGTCTTCATGAGAGCCAGTTTCATCACGGTGCTTGATGGGTTTTGCAAATGCTTTGGACAATACTGTTCTTACAAAAAAACTGTTCCTGAAAGGCCGACCCCCATGTCTTAAAATTAAATATACATGAACATCTTAATATACAGCTGACTGCAAACTTTACACTGGACTTCAAGCAACTTGGATTCTGTGCCTCTCATCTCTTCCTCCAGACATAGGGGCCTTGATTTCCAAATGAAGTGGAAAATTTACTTTCATCTGAAAAGAGGACTTTGGCCTACTGAGCATCAGTCTAGTCTTTTTTGTCCTCCAGCTGCTGTCCATTCCCATTGAATCTCCCCCAAATTCTTGAATGGGCTTAATTTCACAATCCATTGCTGCGATCGAGTTAGTGTAATAAATGGTTATACCATAACGCTGCTGAGTCCTTAATTCTGATTGGTCAGAAGAAGGTGCTCTGACAGTGGCACAATAACAAATCTCAGATTTGTACTAATGCATATGGGTTTACAGGAGAGACTCTAAACATACTCTTAAGCTAATAATAAATTACAGGATTACGGGAGATGATTGAAGAAGATGTTTATTGAACCTTTAAGGAAGGAGTCTCCAGTGACAGTTCTTCAGGGCAGATGATATTGCATTGTGGGTTCTCAGACATATGACAATATCTGTGAATTCTTGTTAAATTCTAACAAAAGTTAGCGAATGACTGTCAGAATTAATCACATCGAGACATGCTGTAACAGGGAAATAATCATCACTTGTAAAAGGATATTCAAAATACACATCACGCACAACTGGCACCTGGCACCACGACATCTGTTTGTCATGGTCTGACCCATTTCTGGAAGGCAAAAGGGACGTGCCAAAAGTCACATTCAAAACCAGTCACGGAAAAACAGTTTCAGCAACATCTGATAATCTGATTACATCATCTTAAAAAATTTTAACAATAAAAAAGATTTTTTAAGACAGATATGTGTTATTTCCTTATATGTCGCTTTGAATTTCCAGTGAAATATTCATGTTCTTTTATTCATGACTAGGAGCCTAAATAGCTTCTAACACAGGGCTGAATCCCAGCTTTCTCTCCAATTCCTTATCACGGGCACTACTTAGTGTGTAGAACAAGGGATGGTTCCCCCTGCACAGCGCTCTAGCTTTCCATTTAATGCTATTCAGGATTCAACCCCAGAACTTGGCATTTAATGTAGCTGTTTTTCTAAAGTGGAATAAGTAGAAATATACACTACTGCTCAAAAGATTGGGATCACTTTCTAACTCCATGGTAAATCCTGATTTTTATTTATTTCCTACAATGCTAAAGGCATCCCAAATATGCAATAATCTTCTTTGAACATTTAATTTTGAGATTTAGCTGCTGCTTATCCTCTGTAAAGCCTTCATAATGGCTCCAATCTGAGGTGCTGGTTGTTAATTGGTGATTTCTGAGGCTGGTAACTCGAAATGAACTTCTCTTCTGCAGCAGAGGTACGTTTTGTTCTTGTCTTCCTGGAAAGGTCTTTATGGGAGCCAGTTTCATCATGGTGCAAGATTTTTGCAAATGTACTTGACATTACTGTTCTTGCAAAAAACTGTTCCAGATGGCCGACCTTGTCCTAAAATGAAATATACACAAACATCTTAATATAGAGCTGACTGAAAACTTTACACTGGACTTCACTTGGATTCTCTTCCTCCAGACACAGGGGCCTTGATTTCCAAATGAAATGGAAAATTTACGTTCATCTGAAAAGAGGACTTTGGCCCACTGAGCATCAGTCTAGTCCTTTTTGTCCTTAGCTCAGGTAAGACACTTCTGACCTTGTGTCTGGTTCAAGAGTGGCTTGACACAAAGAATGCGATATTAGTAGCCCATGGCCTGGATATGTTTGTGTGTGGTGGCTCTTGAAGCACTGTCTCCAGCTGCTGTCCATTCCTGTTGAATACTTGAATGGGCTTGAGTTTCACAATCCATTTAAGGCTGTGGTTATCCCGGTTGCTTGTGCGCCCTTTTCTAACACATCTTTTCCTTCCATTCAATTTTCCATTAATGTGTTTGGATACAGCACTCTGTAAACAGCCGGCTTCTTTAGCAATGACCTTTTGTGATTCACTGAACCAGACTGAGAGACCATTTAAAGGCTCAGGAAACCTTTGCAGGTATTTTGAGTTAATTAGCTGATTAGAGTGTGACGCCATGAGTCTCCAATATTGAACTTTTACACAATATTCTAATTTTCTGAGATCGCCTTATTTCAATTTTTCACTGATATTCCAATTTATTGAGATGCACCTGTACATTTACATCTTAAAATACACAATTACCTAATGCCATATGTGTTATTTCATAGTTTTAAAATCCCCAGTATTGCTGTAGAATGTAGAAAATAAACCACTAAACAAAAACAAAGAAGTTTGCAAGTGATCCCAAGCTTTTTGAGCAGTAACGTAACATTCCTTTTTAAAAATGATAAAAAAAAATTATCGGATGATTTCTTGCTGAAAATGCTTCCACGAGTGGTTTTGAAAGAGGCAGTAGGCAGGCAGCTGCTCTTTCCTCATTACTGACCTTCTTTCACCTACGCTGCGATTGAGTTAGTGTAATAAACGGATATTAGAACACCTGGGACATGAGTTGATGCATATTGTTAAATGTCTCAGTGCTGTTATCACCCATCATTATCAGCACTGGTGGAATGCCTCTCGTCCAATCAGCTGACGCAGTCGGAACTAAATGTTTATAATTCTCAACGAAAATACATTGTAACCTAATGTCGGTTAATTGTGCTTCTACTAATTGTCTGCTGTTGTGATTAATGTCATGGTAGTCATGTGAATGCAAAGAAGTCTAAAAAACAGCTCACGGCATTCATTTGGTAGAAAACTGTCTTTAATTGAGAAGCAATACAACAACAACAACAAAAAAAAAAGGAATGTTCAGAAGATGGGGAATCTGTCCCCAAATAGGGGAAATCCACACTGAGACTGGTTTACATTCAGAGGATGCACAAACATATACACACACATCTCTCACACACACACACAACACACAAACACACGTGAAAAATCCGTAGCGTTTTCATAATTACCTAAGAAGGCACATAATTCCCTGAGGACCTACAGCTGAGTGCATGAGGAGCGCAGGAATTTAGAACATAACATTTGCATTTAAGTTTCCTTACAAAAGCGTCTTAACCAGGAAAGTTTAAAAACTCATATAAACAAATAAAAAATAACATTTATATATAGTAGACATCCGAAATCTCCGCGGTTAAACAGTTGTGCAAAAAGTCAGCAGACTTGGCAGGAAGCGATTTGTTTACTTCCTCAATGTAACATCGATTGGGAATATAAACAGATTGTAAACAGTTTTGAAAAATATAATAATACAATACAATATTAAAAAAAAATGCAAAAGGATATTTTACAAACAGGTGTGGGTTTGTATTTGTTCTCAGAGGAATCCTCTTGTAGTAAGTTTTAGCTTTAAAAAGCACCATTCAAGCTTGAAAGTCTGGAAGCAAAGGCTGGGCAAAGGCTCTGGGTTTCCTCCAAGGACAAAACCAAAATCAGATGGAAACGGGGCAGATGAGTCATCGAGCCTTACAAGTTGAAATGCCCTGCCAAAAAAATATAAGCTTCTGGGACTCGCTCTTTGTGTAACGGATGGAAAAAAGATCCACAAACGTGCTCTTTCCTTTCTCATTGTTCATCCATGCATTTGTCACCCACTTGACAACATACAGTTTTGTTAAACGTAAAAAAATCAACATTTTTGATTGAGATTTCTGCACATATAAAATACATTTTTTTTGAAAGAAAAATCACTTTATAAGCGCTGCATGAACATCTGTGTCTATTCATACAAGAAATAGGAGCTAGTACCTCAAACAATCTCTTTCATGGTTCTAAAATCTTACATTCTGTTGTGTTGAATTTTTTTTCAAGTGCTTTTTTAAAAAAATATTTTTTGTTCGCAAATAAATCTCTAAGCAGCTTTGGCATGAACAAAAGAAACACAGAGTGATATAAACAGTCGGGGAAGACATGTTCCTGGGTGCTCTAGGGCATAGGGCGATCATCTTTCACTATTTACACATTTTCCTTTCTGAAGCAAGAGTAAGAGGATAGGTGGCTTTGGCTTTAAACAAAGGACCTCGCCTGCTTTCTAGGCAGTTGATTCACAGCCAGAACCGCTACAGAAGTGAATGGCATGATAGAACATGCAGATGCATGTTAGAAATGTTCATAACAGAGCTACGCCTCAATTTCAGTTCATCTGCTTGGTAATGTTTGGGTAGTGTTTTGTAACTAACTAGTCTGAGGAACAAAGTGTCCGCAAAACTATCTCGAGACTTAATAAAGTTCCTGTGCATCTTAAAATTAAACCAGATGTAAATCTCAGTCTAATTACAGGTTTGCAAAACGCATTAAATAATTCCATAAAAGGTCCCCATCACCCTTCCTGTTAAGTTTCTCTCAGGTTTCCTCATCATGACATTGAGACCGTGTATGATGGCACTTTTCCCATCATTGGATTGCGTTCCAACAATGTATCTGTGTTTTTGACATTGTGGATGGAAGTGGCACGAGCCGCCTGCCTGTTACCTAAGCCTTTCAGGACGCCCTCATAGCATCGCTTGCACACCAGGTAGAGGATCTCAAAGAGCGAGAGAGCGATGCAGATTACACTGGTGCCCACCATGAAGAGTGTGAAGATCCTCTTCTCAGTGGGCCTCGAGATGAAGCAATCCACAACATTTGGGCACGGCACCTCCGAGCACTTCACCAGCGTCGGGAAGTCATATCCCTCATACAGATAGTACACCAGGAAGACGAAGGTGCAATCTACAGCCATCTTGAAGACAAGCGAAAGAACGTAGGTCCACCAGAGTCCTCCACGCTTCTTGCCCGTATTCTGGTAAAGCCGATTACAGGCTTCGCCAAATTTGGCGCGGTGTTTGCGCTCACGGTCCTCGCGGTAGGCCACGTGCAGCACCACCAGCAGTGATGGACACGTCACGAAGATCAACTGCAGTGCCCACAGGCGAATGTGAGAGATGGGGAAAAAGAAGTCGTAGCATACGTTGTGGCAGCCTGGCTGCGCTGTGTTACACGTGAAATCCTTCTGGTCATCACCCCAGACCTTCTCCGCAGCCACCACGAACACCATGATGCGGAACACAAAGACCACAGAGAGCCAGATGCGCCCAAATGCTGTGGAATATTTGTTGACCCCACTTAGGAGACCCTGGAGGAATGCCCAGTTCATGGTGCTGAATGGTCCTTAGAGATCCTGAGAGAGAGCACTGGGTGAAGGAGTGGATCTCCAGGAAACACAGAAGGATAGTAAGCACCTGCAAAGGGAACAAAAGGATAAAGGTTAGAAATAAAACAACACAAGCACATAAGGTAGAACACAGAAATCCCTTTTCCACTCTGTACGAGTTCATTCTGGAACAGGTTCTCAAGCTGTTCTGTATGTATTCTAAAATTCTTGGCTGACAAAATTGTTTAGAACCAAGAACCAAGAACCAAGGATAGCAATTATTTCAATGGCATATACTCAAGAATAAAGTGCATGTTGTCATGGTGTGCCATACATCTGGAAACTCCTATGCATGATTATAACGATAATTCTCTCAAAACAGTGGATTCTTAACAATGTTTCCTGGTTGGATTACCATCATCACCATGCTGATTGGTGTCTGCTTATGCAGTGATTTTTTGCACTTATACTCACTGAGACATGAGACATATGAATCCAAAAGCAGAAAAACATCGAAAAAGGATACAGAGTTAAAAGGAACAATAACATGTAAAACGGAAAAAATGTTTTAAAAGGACTACTGTGTAAATGAGGATCTGTTGCTTTAAAAGAACTGGCAGGGACAATTCGAGACCTGCAAATATATGTAAATGTTGGGCTAGGAGGAAAGCGAGATGTAGAGAGCAGTATAAACAGGAATATCTTCAAATCTGCTCAAAAACAAACAAACAAAAATAAAACGTGCAACTCAATTCTTCGTATTGGAATCTATAAAGACTATAACTAATACTTATGACTTGCAATCTATTAAAAGCTAAAGTGTAAACCTCAAATTGCCCAAATGTGTGTGTGTGTGTGTGTGTGTGTGTGTGAGAGAGAGAGAGAGATCATTTGCAAAAGTCTTTGGCATATGCAAAAAACTGCTGCAGAGCAAGGATGTCTCAAAAAAAAAATCAAAACAATGATAAAAACTAAAACAATAAAAAAGCAGTTTTTAATTAGTGAAACAACGTTGATAATTGAGGTGTCGACTCTTTGCTTAAAATATAATCTCAGGTACAATTTGTGCAGTTTTGTGCACTCACTCACTGATACCGCTTTGTCCTGTATCGAGAGTCGCGGGGGGCCTGGAGCTTATCTTTTACATAATGTGCCGCTTTCATTTCTGGCCTACAGGTATTTTCCTGTAAGTTTTTTGTTTTGTTTGTTTTTTTGGAATACTAATGTTTGGGAATCAGAAATGTATTAAATGTATTTTGTACTGACTTAATAATGAAGTCATAGAAATAAACGTGTACAGTAGAACTAAGTTTGTACAAAACAATATATATATATATATATATATATATATATATATATATATATATATATATATATATATATATACAGAGAGAGAGAGAGAGAGAGAGACTTAAAGGTCGTTAATGGTGAAAAAGTTAAACACTTTAGGTACACATTTAGAATACATTTGCTGAAATATACAGTATATATAAACATACACATACATATAGTATTTATTAATGTATATTAGCCGAGATTCGAACAAAAACGTACTTACAAATCTAGGCAGAAAACTTTAAGACTCGTTTAAACGGCTTCGTCCTCAATCCAGCTACAGCAACAAGTCATTACTAACTCTCTGGCTCTCTGGCTCACTCACACCACTGGAATGAAGCGTCGATGAATCACTCCCCAAACGAGTCGACTCGGAGTCGATTCCACACAGCAAACAATATCTGTAAAAAGAATTCGAGCGCATGCGAACTATCCTAGTAAACTTTGTATTGAGTTCATGAAATGAGCATATTATAATGACAGTTGTGCGAAAACTAATTAAATCGATTCATGTGTTGGAATTCGAATCGGAGTCGATTCCGCGATAGAATCAGTCAGACCTACCTAGTTCTAGAAGATGTACCTGATCTGAGATCAGCTTGCCGGAGCTGTCATTGTTTATCGCGAGCGTTTAAGTACGTGGAATCTGTTCTGAGAGCAGTTAGGTCACTCTGACCAATCTTGGAAGAGCACTCGCGACGCCTGGCGCGTCCTTCAGAAGCGACAATATTTCCTTCAGCCTTATAATATAACGCTCTCTTAAACTTTTTGGTTTCGAGAGCGTCATAGAAATAAACATGTACAGGCACATTAATTAATTAGCCTATCCTACAATGACATGAACAGCTCTGTCATACTACAGTCTGGTACCTCACAGAACGGGGAGTCAGGCAGTGCTGTCCAATTTCCCACTTCCTTTTTCATTTACTTGTGGAGATGCTTCTCGTGATATTCAGAAAGATACTTTTAAAGCCATCATTGTTTTTGACAGAGAAATTAAAATCTCACAGTAAGCAGATGACAACTGTTTTTTAAAATGATAAATCTCAAGTATCTCTTAATATTGGTAAATGTGAAATTTAAGCCCCTCCACTCTTGTAATGACACCACAACTGCAAATATACCTGTTAAAAATACTGTTAAATATTTGGGCATTTCAATTTCGAAAGGTGTGGCCGGGAGACAAAAGCAAAAATTTTGCCACAGCCTGTAAAGAGTTTCTGATGTATGTCATACTTAAAAGGAGATTTGTTTATTTTTGGAAAAGTTCTCCTTTCTAAAGCAGAAGGTTTGTCTCGTTTTGTTTACCTGGCACTATCTTTATATGTTACCATTAACAAATGTTAGGAGGTAAATAAAATTCTCTTTTATTTTATCTGGAAAATTAGATCCCCAAAAATAAAATATTAAATTATGGCAAATAGGAAAATAAAGGGTGGACTTGAAGTGTTAGATTTTATGATGTCAACCATGTGTTTAAGATAAATTGGTTAAAAAATACCTATTAAACCCTATGTGTTTATGTTTTATATACACCACCTCACATTTTCAACAAAATTGGTAGGTTAAATTTCTTTGCTGGCTTTTGATTTTGCAGATTGTGTGCCATACGTATAAGCTGTCTCGATTCCACCAGCAAGCTCTGTTAACCTGGAAAATTTGCCATGTCTTCAATTCCTCTCCATATAAAGCTTTGTCATGGAGCAGCGGTAATATTACCTTCAAGAGATCAAAAAGTCACTTTTTCTTTCAAAATGGCATCTAAGAGGTATGTTTGCTTCTAGTTGATTCAGGTTCTGTACTTACATATGAACAATTCATGAATAAATTAGATTTTCTTTTTCCATTCAGATAATATTAATCAGTGATTATTACAACTTTATAAATCTCCTCACTATTGAAGTTGTTCTCATAACTGATAACATTGGTATGATAAATGTGAAAATATATATATATAATAAAATAAAATAAAACAAATAATAAAAAATTAAATCATGACTTATTTTCTATGAATATCCTATTCCTATAAGGTTAAAGAAGTTCACTTTAAAATATTACACCATATTTACCCTGTTAATTCCATAATTACAAAATATGTGGACTTTGTGGTTCTATGTGCGTTCGGCAACCACCAGAAATAATGTATTCCTCATCTCTCTTTTTTTTTTTTTTTTTACTTGTGGAGTGGTACAAGCGTTTTGGCGCCAACTTGGGAATTATATTTAAAATTTTCACAGTAACAAATCATTTGAATACATTGCCAACTCAACTAAATTTTAATGGCTAAGTTCTACATTTATAAATAAAAATTTTCTAAAGAATATCCTAAACTATCAGCTTTCTTCTGTGAAACTTTTGAACTCTTTAAATCTAATAGAAAATCATAAGTTCTCTGCTATTGGCTTGACATTCTGCTTTAGTTTTCTTTTTCTTTTATGTTATTTACTTAGTTTATTTATTTATTTTCTTTATATATATATATATATATATATATATATATATATATATATATATATATATATATATATATATATATATATATTTGCCTGTTTATTTGTTGGTTTACTCTGTCTATTGTTTTTTTTTTTTTTTGTATATTTTGTTACGCTTGCTTATGTTGTATAACTTCTATTTAACTGTGTCTAGTTATTTGTATAATCCCATGACCCTGTCGCCAGTTCACCAGTTTTCCTTTCTTGGATCACTTTTGGTACGTACAGACCACTGCAGACCAGGAACATCCCACAAGAGCAGTAGTTTTGGAGTTGCTCTGACCCAGTTGTCTAGCCATCACAATGAAGGCTGGAAGTTGGTGCCATCTATATATATGTGTGTGTGTGTGTGTGTGTGTGTGTGTGTATATAGATACTGTAGATAGATAGATAGATAGATAGATAGATAGATAACTTTAGTAATCCCAAGCAGATGGAAGCAAAGAATATTGCACTTGCCACAACAGACATCTTGCTGCAGACATTAAAGGACCTGAGTTTCCTGAAGAAGTAGTCTGCTCTGTCCTTTTAGTATCTGTGTTGAATTTCCAGTCCAATGTGTTGTCAGTGGAAACTCCAAGATATCTGTAGTTCTCTGGGAACTGGTGCTTGTCGCCACCTAGTGGAGGGAAAACAAGGCTTGGAAATGGGCTTCTACTTAAAACCTTTAGATTGCTAGCTGTTTAAGAAATAATATTAGTGACAAATATGCACCAAATACATAAATATAGAGGAAAGAGAAAGGTTTAAGTTGATTTCTAACCTTTGGCATATTGTAAGACTGCAGAAATTGTCTAAAAAGTCAGTTAAAACGGGATAAAGTCCCTTCCTCTTCTTCCCAGTAAATAAATGTTTAATATGTTAATTCATCCATTTTTACACAGTTACTCATCTATACATCTATATAGTGTTTGGATATCCATACAAAACACCATCACATGACACTCAGCTCAATTATGAGAACTTGAAAACTGGGGGAAAATACGAAAGAATTTAACTGTACTGTAAAAGGGCCAAGTAGTCATTGTTTAGTCAAAAAAAATTGTATACATATACAAGTCTGCCTAAAGATGTTTCACTAGAATGCACGATTCCCTCATGATGGAAGAATACGAGTGTAATCAATTCAGTTTGTAATCAGCGGCTGTTCAAACGTCTGCCATGCTCCCGCTCAGACACTTCATCGCAAAACCAACAACAACAAGGCCACAAATTACTTTTACCTCAGGTTTGAGGAAGGTCGACAAGGAGAACACAAAAACTAATTTCCTGTTGCACACACTCACTATTTGACTTCAATCCAGTAGAAGCACTAGTGTAAATTAAATTGATGGTACGGCTCATACTGGTTTGGATAAAAATGCATCAGAACAGTGCATTACTGTTTTGGTGGAAAAAGTGGTGGCCTGCAGTCAGTCATGACTGATCATTGTATATTAAAGTTCTGTAGGGTTAAAGTGATGATTTATAAAGTTAATTAAATAGAAAATTCAATGTTAAGAGAATATAAAAACCCAGTAATTTCTGTTACATTTATTTTGGGGATCTTTTAAAAAACTGAACTTTAATGCCTCTTTAGTATACATCAATGTTCACTAACTGCTCACACATTATAATGAAAAAGTCCACAGCTTATTGTATATGAAACTGGACAGCCTGTAGAGTTACAGATCCCTGTTTATATCATTTCCATGTAAATACATTAAATGCATTCACAAACAAGTCTGTTAAATGTAGGTCATGTTACAAGAAACAATATTCCAAGTACAAGTTAAACAGCAACTGGATAGAATTTACCAAATAAACCCACAAACAAATGAGTTCTGAGAACAAAAAGGAATTTATTTCATTTCAACTGTACAACAGTCGTCAATATATACTGCTTGCATTGAAAAAGGTTACGGTTGACAAATTGTTTTTCCCGAGGCAACCAACTTTTCTGAGTGTGGGTCTCAGAGAGAAATCACTGAATTAAGCAACATTCACATCGTTCTCCACTTACAAACCGTCATTAGAGGAAGCGGACACGATTCAACAACACTGCAGGGCTGATGGGGACAGAGCGAGGGAGCGATACATTAAAATAAAAGAAATGAGGAGTGGTTCAGGAAAAAACAAAACAAAAAAAAAAACAAATGCTAAATTAATTGACACTGAACAAGTTCTGGGTCAGGCCATGCTGCAACGGTACACACTTGCTGCGAGAGACAGAGGGTCACAGTATACAAAGTTTTCCAGAGGAAAAACCCAACTTGGACCATATTTATTTGCACATGAGCAGACTGACATACTGTTTTGGCCCACAGCTGATTAATCTTGATTTACGGAGATACAAATAAAGCAAAACAACCACCGAAATTTACCTCAAAAGAAAAGATCAAAATAATAAGCTTGTTATATGGAAGGGACGCATCAGTCTGTTTATAGATTTGGTACTTTCCAATCAGTTACAGGTTTTAAACGTGATGGATTGGACACAAACTGTCCTAATGTTCTCAATCACGTCGTGATTTTTTGTTGCATAACTTGGCACCAGAAGCTTGTAGAAAGTCAATAGAAATATTTCAGCATTGCCATTAGCTCGGATCTCTATAGTGGAGCAATAAAGTGGGCAAGAAATTTCTCATTTTTTTATGTGTATTTTTAGAAAGGTAACCCTAAAACTGCGAGATTTTGTATAATGGTTTGTATAAAGAAGCAACATACAAGCAAAGCCCTGACCATAAATCCTAAAGTTGCGGTACACTGCTACCACAACCAGAAGGACGAATAAAAGGCGCCAGTCTGGGATCAAGGGTCAAAAGAGGAGCGAGTAAAATGGCTTCAAGACAAACACTTCCATCATGTTCACTTCCAAACCTGTGAATGTCGCTGCCCTGGTGGCCGTCCTGGGACTCGACCACTTTCAGTCCATGACACATATGAACTCTATAAAACAGGGTTTTTTTTTTTGGTGATTTTTTTTCTCTTTACAATAAAATGAAAACAGGGAAAAAAATAAAACAAACGTATTATATATATAAATTTTCCAAGTTTAGTTTTTTTTGTTTGTTGATGTTCATTTCATTCCTCTTCGCTCTCAGCATCTAAGTCCGAATCGCCGTTTGCTTTGGACTTGTCTTTTCCTTCTTCTTCGCTCTCGTCCTCATCAGCTGCATGGTTTTCTTTGTCCTCCGTTATGTCCATTCCTTCCTCCTTCTCCTGCTCTTCATCCTCCTCCCAGCTCTGCTAAAGGAAACACACAGAAGTGTTAATGGGTGCCTAAAGCAGACGCTTACTTAAACCCCAACAAAAGGAATATTTAGTTTCCTGTTTTTGTTCACTCTTAATCACCACATTTAAGGAAAGCTTGTTTCCTAAAATTCAATTTGTGTATTTATGTATAAATATGAATTTTCTTCATAAACCTCACTTAAGCACCGAGTGGAACAAAGATTTCCAAGAAACACTTCCAAAACAAACATTACTTGTACAAATCTCTGTAATCCACAGGCAAATACTGACTGACCTCCAGAACTAACCCCCCCCCCCTCCCCAACGCAGACAACTTGTTCACCTGTAGCGGAGATATTAATATCTCTACCAGTTTAAAGTAATTTTACAAGAGAAGTTACTTAAAACTTGCTGTGCAATTCTGTCCAGAATTCATAATGAGCACACAGTATGATTTTTTTTTTTTTAACAGGAGAAACATCCTTGTTCCACATGCGTTTATTATTTATGAAATCCGACATACATTGCCTCAGCCATATGCGAGATTTCACGTTCATGACAGTGCTTGAAGTAACATCCAAAATGCACAAAAATTCCTGAGCACTTACATCAGAGTCGTCCCCGGGCCGTCCCTCGTCTCCGGAGTCTTCATCTTCATCTGAGGACTCTGCGAGAATACAAGCCTGATTAACTCATTTGTAGTTCTTTATCAATAAAAGTAACTCATCATCTGGGAATGAGTTTGAAGAACCTAAAGGGGTGTCTCTCAGATGAGAGTAAATGAAACTGAATTAAAGTCTACAGTGACTGACCTTCCTCATACACCAGTTTGGCTTTGTGGTCCAGATCTCCTACTTTGTGGGAACTGGTGCTTGTGGCCACCTAGTGGAGGGAAAACAACGTTGGGAAAAAGACTTTTAATTTAAAAACTTTAGACCGCTAATTTTATAAGAAATAACATTAGTGACAATTATCTTCAGCAAAAATAAATAAATAGACAAATACATAAACATAAAGGAAGAAGAAAACGTTGGTTTAGGTTTCTTTCTAGTCTTTGTTTATTCTAAGACTGCAATTGTCCAAGGAGCCAATTAAAACAGGATAAAGCTCCTTAAAATAATAAAGCTACCCAATAAATAAATGATCAATATGTTAATCCATCCATTCTTACATGGTTAGCCATTCATATATGACATCCATCATCCATCCCCATCTACTCATCATATGGACCTTCATGACCTGATTAAGTCATTCCTGTACGTTGATCCATCACCCCAACTTGTAAAACGTAAAAAGGCCAAAAAAAAAAAAAAAAACCCGTGGAAAAATATGAAAGAATTTGAGTGGACAAATAAAAGAGGCAAACTGAATATATATTTTTAAAAAAAGTCTGTCTAAAAATGTTACACTTCACTAGCAAGCACGATTCCCTCATGATGGAAGCACACAAATGTATCGATTCGCTTTGTAATCAGACTGTTCAAATGTTTCATTTTCATTAGTTCATGCACACACTGATGAAGAGACAAGACACTGATCCACTGCAGGACAGAAACGCTCCGGCGACGATTTCCTCATCAGCACGAGCGTAAAGTTGACAAGACGACAACAAGGCCACAAATTACTTTTACCTCAGGTGATGAGAAAGGTTGACGAGAACGACGCAAAAACTAATTTCCTGTTGTTAACATTCTCACTATTTGACTCATAACGCTTCTCCATTAACAGATTATATGGCGCAATAAAACGTGACATCGTGACACTCATCATAAACATGTTTAAACCCATAGAGAGAGACGCACCTGCGTCATGAGCAGGTAGAGCTTGCCGTGGAGTCTCGTCAGCTGCTGGTACAGCTTCACTCGACTCTCGATCATGTGGTACAGCGCCCCTAACTGAGACACCAGGTCTGGGAGCTGAAATGGGTAAAGAAAATAGAGTTTAGGGGGGAAATAAGAAAAACCAAGCAGAAAGAAATTTACACCATCACCAACAGACTTACCGTTGACAAGTATGAGGTGTGCTGCGTCAACACGGCCTTCAGCCACTGCACGATAAGAATCGCCCTGTATGAAAGAATTACAGCAATTAATATTTCCTTATTTTGTTTACAAGCTTCTCAAGGGAAGTAATCATGATTACAACATTCAATTAGGTTCCAAATCTGTTGAATCCTGGCTTCTGATTGGTCATAAACGCTCCAGACATATCTTGCGCAACATTTTTTTTTGTGTGTGTCATCAGTAGACATCCAGGTAACTTATGGATGGAGTCTCTAGTGTCTGTGCTTTATAACAGTCTAGAATTCAGCAATAATCATAAAATCTCTAAAATTCTCTGATTTTAACGCATTACTAATTTGCCGAAAAATTGCTACTTATATGTTGAACATTCACAAGGGATGTATCGAAAGTAATGGAGTAGTATTGTAACTTTTCATAACCTGACAAATGGTTCCAGTTGACTCCGTTCAACATCACCAACCTGAAGTAACGCAATACTGATTTTTTTTTCTTTCACCCAAACAGATCAGATTTTTAGGTCTGTATGAACTGAACGGGTTTGTGCAAAATGCAAATCCAATCTGAACAACGTGGTTTCTAATCTGAATATAGCCATCATCATGAGTCTCCATCACAACCCATGCCTCCGCACCATTGTTGAAACTCTCCTGTGTTTGCACAGAGGAATGAAAGGTTAAAGAACAGGAAACAAGCGTTGACAAACAGCACAGTGGGAGACCCTCGACTGCGACAGAGGATTTTCAGAGAGCATTTTAGAGTTGAATTAAATGACAGTGCAAATTCGTGGCTTGTGATGGAGCCCATGTTGAGTAGGACTTTAGTATACAGAAGAGTTCCTATTCCATGTGCCATTCGGGTAATAATTTTTTTCTATACAGCTCTCATAAAAAGGATTACAAAAATTCTAATTCTGTACATAACATTGCAATTTTCAAGAATGAAACCTTTAAAAATACTATTTAAAAAGGTCATATCAATGATATTCCATAACTATCATAGTCAAACCAGGAAGTAAAACTCTAGAGCAGAGCATGTTTAACTGAACATTGTTTACTTACGAGAATGGATGTCCTTGAAGCCTTCTTGACAGCTATAACACACACAAACATAAAAAAAAGTTATTTAGGGAAACAAAAGAAGATAGAGTCAAGTGCGTGTTGTGAGGCTGGAGGCTTCACTCACTTCCTCCACGAGAGGCAGGACAGCCGGAGGAGGCAACCGCGCCACTGTGTTCTTAATCAGGGCTTCCTTCTTCGTTTGAAAGATTTTCTGAAAAAGGAGATTAAAAGGATGCAGAATGAGACCCAGCATTTTTTCACTCTGTGACTCAGAGCAGTACACGGCTCACAGCCAGTCAGCATCTCCAACATCGCATGTCCACTCACGTTCAGGATCTTCTCGTCTTTGCTCTCGAGCCCCTGAACGAGCAGAACGGCGAAGCTGTCAGTCTGGAGCGAAGCCGAAACTCCTTTACCCTCTCCTTTACCGCCTGATGCGCTCAGCTCGATCTGCTCCAACCGCTCCTCTATCGACATCTGCAGAAAAAAAAAAAAAAAATCAATCGACGTGTCAATTACAGCTCCTGAACAAGTTTCTTAATTTTTAAACGCACTTTTATGATTCCTCTTTGATTACATTATAATATGCTAAAATATGTCCTCCTTACTCAGTGCTCTCCTCAACCTCTTCAACAAGTCATCGGTGCAAATATTTTTCATCACGCACATCAAGTGTTAACTCATTTCAAATGTAAATTAACTATTTTAAAACATTTGAAAAACCATTACTTGAACTGAAATTACCATTACCCAATTATCATTAATTACAAAATTTACTTTTAAACATTAAAAAAATTACCTCACTTAAAGCTTTATAAAATATTGCAAATTCAAGTATTTTAAAACTTTTGAGTTTTAACTGAACACTTCCAAAGACAAATTAATTACTAGTTTAGAAACATATGACCTTATGAACTGTCATTTAAATACAATAAACCCAACCTCATCTGAAAGGTCAATTTACACTCAAATACTTAAGAAAAAGAAAAAAACTTGAAAAGTAAATAAAAAAAGCTGGTTCATCATTAAAGTAATTTGTTATTTAATATAGTTATTAAACATTACCCAAACAGGTAACAAGGTTTAACAAAAGCCCAAGTCAAAGCTCCAGTATGTTTCCTGCGTGTACCTCTGTAGAAGCTGCGCCTTTCTTCCTCTTCTCTGATTGGCTGGGAGCAGCTTTGATGGGTGCTTGATGTCCAGGCACTCCCGGTATTAAAACTTTGCTCTTCTTTTCGTTCACAATGGGGGTCTTCACCTGGAAACGCAGACCGATACCATGATTACAGTTATAACTGTAACTTAATATAGCGCAACTAAATATATTCACGACCGATATTTCAACAATCAGAACAGATCTGCATGTTATGTAATTCTTACTTTTGTGACAGCAGCATCGACTGACAGGGACAGCGTCGTCTGCACATCTCGGATCAGACAGACGTGCCTCTCTGATGTGTTGATGGACTACAAATACATACACACAGTTATTTAGCTATTTAGTTATTTAGCATGCATCACCATCTTCCCTTCGTCCTTCATCTCCTGTCTACTAGATGGCCATATAGATATTTGATCATATATACATGAGATATTTCCAGAATTTGCATTGCGCTTACGGTTTTCTCGATGACGGGCTGTAGGTGATTCCCGTACGCCAGCATGATGCTCTGTCTGTCTGAACACAGAGCTGCAGACAACAGGGGGACGGGCATCGGGGTGGCACCTTCACCAGAGCCGGTGCTCGACATCTGCACCGAGCACACCGGGGACAGGGGCTTCTTACACGGCCTGCGGGACGAAACGACCAGAATGAGCGACTTTAACACAAACAAAAATTTATTTTACAGGTTTTAGGAGACTAGTTCTCGCTCTTTCTCCCACATGCAAAACTGTCCCATTAAGGCAATGATGTGAACATTTTTTTTCTCGCTTAAACATAACTAAAATTTTCAATGTTTGATTTTTCCTTTAAAAATTTCCATATTATACTCGCTCTTTAACATGTTAAACACAGGTCTCAGAGCACCCCCAAAGAGTCTGGTGTTAACACTCAAGCTGAAATACCCCTCAGATACCCCACTAGATCAGCAGAGCTGAGCAAAAAGCCTGGGAAGGGGCTCTTCTTGTACGAGGTCACATTTGGGGGATAAATCTAATCTGCTTGATTAAGCCTTGGCCAATACAAAGATGGAAAAGGAACAAAAACCATGAAAGCCTGCCCCTGAAAGTTTAAAATGTTATAGTTTAAATAGTGACAACAAAATTACCTTTTTTTGTTTGCGCGTGGACACACAAATCCTAACATTTAGCATAAAAGCTCCACTTTCTGGTTGATTGCAACTAATCAAAATGAGTTAATTTAGTTGAACACAATAATGTGTATAATAACATGTTAGCGTACCTCACTAACAAAATTACATCTTTTACTCAATCTAATCTTTGAGGTTTGTGGAAATGCTAGACAAAAATGTTTTAAATTACCGTCCTTGTTACGCACTCACCCGTTGAGAAAGTGCTCGAAGAGATGCAGCTGCCCGTCCTTACACACCACGGCTAACCGCACCGCCTGGAAAAGTTTAACGTTTTATGCGGTTGATGGAGAAAAGACTACAATTATGATCAACTTGGGAAACCAAGATAAGACCTGCAGTGCACAGGGCCCTTACCTCATCTTTGCTGTTGGACGTTTGCAGGTCGATGTGCTGCGGTTCGTCCGTCAGCGTAAATGATACCACAGAGTTCTTGTCTTTGCCATCGGACCGTACCTGCCTGTTAGAGCAAAATATTCCATTTTAGATTTAACCACAAAAATCAATAATCACCAGGTAATGTTACCACGGAGACGAGCTGCTCGTTTAACACCATAACATGCTTTAATCACTTTAACTTGCTAGAGCCTTATTAACACCAATTGACAGCTACTAAGTCATTGCATATTTTTCTAATTCCTGCTGTTGGTTTGATATGTTTCTAACAAAATGTAGTCGAGGTGAATATTGCAATTTCCTAAATATTATTTCTTATTCAATTCATATTCAACTACCAATCACAACAGTCTAGGAAGTGCCGGCTCAATTAGAAAAGCCTTGAGTCGTGTTCCAAGACTGTACAATTTTCCAACCAATTGAGCTACTCATCATATTTGGACAGAAAATTTGCACTTGCATTAGGGCTCATCTGAGTGGTCTTAAAGCCCATTGTGTACCGAGTGTTCAAGCACAACTGGAAAACATCCAGATGTCCAAAAATGACTGGAAACACACACAAGCATAGATGTGTGAATATAATGCCACACATCAAATAACTCTCGTCTTTGCTTAACAATTGTTATAGAAGGATTCTGTCAATCTGATCTGGCAACCCTGGTCGAGACCTAACGAATGTGTCCTAACCAACTGTCATCCCTTTAACAAACTGATTAAGCCAGTAACGTCACAGATCCCATGCCTGAACACAATAACGTGTATGATAACATGTTGGCATACCACACGCTGAGTAGTCTGTCGTGAGCAGCTCCAGACAGGAAGTACAGGCCATTGCTGTCCGGAGGTCGGTTCGTTGCGAAGCACAAGGTCGTTACTGTTGTTGAGTGACCTGTGAACTTCTATAGGAGGAGTCAAAAAGTAAGGAATGTTAATGTTTAAATAATCATTTAAGTCCAATAAAACAGTAAAACATTTTCCATTCATATATATTCATGCAGCATGATAAGTTCGCATGACGGCCACAGTGAGGATCTTATACAGGAAAAATGCAATGCGGAAAGAAAAGATTTTGAAAATTCCAATAAGAACAAAATCCTGTAATGCGGGGTGTGCACACGTGCTCAAGTGTGTGCGCGCGAGACGGAGACTGAGTGAAAGTGACTCACCCTGTACACCTCTTTGGTCTCCAGGTCCCACATCTTGATGGTCATTCCAGCAGAGAGCAGGAGTTTGCCATCAGGACTCACACACAGACTTGTCACCGCTGCCCTGTCTGCTTTCCATTTGCTTAACACAAATGTCACAATCAGTGTATTGAAAAGCCACCGATTAGCATGTGCGTGTTTGAGACAAATTTATATATCCATCTCTGCTTTTTTTTTTTTTAACGCACTTTTGCTAATCTCATAATATATGCTGAAAAATGTAAAAGCTAAATAAGAGCCGCTGAAGTATTGTATACTAATAATTGTATTTATAATTTGAAGAGTTGGTTGTTCTTTTCAGCAACATATCGATTATTTGACTATCAAGATAAATAGTTACAGTTCTAATATTAAACTTCGTTCAAAAGTTAACATTACTTCACTTCACACTACAAACATGACATTCACAGGAAATTAATTTCACCCTAAAGAAACAGTTCAGTATGTTTAACACTAATAATTGGTTTATTATATCCCATTCATTCCAGAGAGCACACGCCTGCCACTGACCAGCGCGTTTTGCCCGTCTTCAGGTCCCACTCTGCGATGTGTGTGTCGTCTGAGCCGCTGTAGAGAACAGATTCTTCAGGATGCCACTGGACGCTGTTCACACTCCCACTATGCCCTCCGTCCTGAGAGAGAGAGAGAGAGAGAGAGAGAGAGAGTAAATAAAGAATATATATATATAAAAAAAGGGCACACAAAGCTGTAATTCCTCCACTAGTCAACAAAAAATAAGCAATTAAATATTCTAACAAAAGAAATAGCATAAAAAAAGTAAAATAAATAAACTGAACCCCAGGCCGTACCAGAGTGCAGTGCAGTTCTCCCTTCACTGTGCTGTAGATGAGGACGGTGCCCGCTGCTGTACCCAGAGCCAACAGATCCGACTGCTGAGCCGACGCCGGAGCCGCCTCCGACTTCCTCTTCTTCCTCTGAGGTCCCTCCTATAAACACACAACGAACACACGTTAAACCAAGTCCTACATTTAACATAACGTACATCGAGTCATGCTACTTGCTTATGTGGCGGTGCACAGTATACCAGTAACAACAATAAACAAAAATAATAAAATAATAGAAGTTATCACATAACAATAGTTTTAAAATTGGTACCACACTATGATTTTTAAATAATCTATAATTTTACGATGTGAAGGACAAGGCATACATGAACCAGTTATTAAGCACGGAGCTGACAGGAGTTACATCTACCAAGAAAAAACACGTCCGAGTGCGTGATATGAGCCGTAAGAAGAATTAAGCGAGTCCCAAGCATCAGCAGAAAGAACAGAGTACTTTTCCGAGAGTTGATTCGGAGAGATGCAGCAATAAAAAGGCAAGGCAGAATAAAATCTGGAGATTTTTTGGTTAGAAGTAAGTGGGTGATAGACGACCCAATAAACAGAACGTATATTGGGACATTCACTGTGTGTGTTCTAGATGTTTTCATTTTTCTTCAGAAAAAAACAAAACAAAACAGAATGTGTATTTTTTTTTTGTTGTTACTCTGGATAGAGAACCGAGTACAGCTGGACACATTTTTTCATTTTCTCCTGTTAAAGCCTGCTGAAGCTAATCTCCCAGAAACTCAGGTCAGCCTTGAAAGTAAAAAATTTGGAGCATCTAAAAATGACCTGACCCCGGCAAGTGTGGAAGACTCTACTGACAGTCATTTAATTAGCAGGAAACCCACAAATACAGCATTAGGATACTGCATACAAACTGGTCATAAAAGCGCCACTGTACGTTTCCCAGGGTAAATTCTCAAAAAATTCTATACATCACCTCTAATGCAACTTCATTTTAACCCTTATTTTCCTCATGAAATATTCAGTATTTTGTAAACGGTGGAAAACAAACTAGTTTTTTTTTTCCCCCACACGGAACATCTCTGCAAGGGTTTGCCATCAGGACTCACACAGACTCGTCACCCCCGCCCTTAACAAATAAAACGCACACATTCAAACATCACAATCGGATTTTATAAGATAAAATGCATTGCCATTATTCAGTTATATAATAAACTGCCTTAAACAGCTTTTTTGAAAAATCTTCCCATGTTCATTTCTCTTAACATTAGAAACAAAGAGAAATACATTTCTATAACTCTCTATTACTCTTTGAAATCATCAAAACTTTCATGCGTTTATAAAGTGTTGGCTGATGGAATTCATTTAAAAGACGTAATACTTAGCTCTCTTTACTCAATCATATTCGTCGTACAGGTAATGCTTCACAATGTATTGCACACATCTTAAAAAAAAAAGAAGCAGCTAGATTTAACATATTTACTCTATTTCCAATACCTCACAATTGAGAAGGAGCAAAGTAAAAATCTTTACTCAAACACTCTGTGGGTACACTTTTAAAAACGTAACTTAAATTCTTCAACGCAGGCGTGCGCTAGTTACACTGAGCATCAGGACTAGGAGAAGAGTGATCAGATTAGACTCAACTTTGTCATCACACATGAATGGTAATGAAAAAAGGTAATGAAATACAGTTAGCATCCAACCAGAAGTGCATTCGTCACAATGCACAATGATTATGGATGGATGCAATGAAGGAAAATATTGTATACAATGGTTATGATATCATGGTATAAGAAGATTATATACATGTGCGCAAATTGTTATGGAAAGTAGAATGAGAGCAGCTATTATATACAATATGTGCAACAGTTATTAATAGTACAATACTGAGTGAATGAATGATGGAAAATCCTACAGGAGTAAATCTGAGATCCATGGATACTAGAGACTGGATTTGTCAGGGACCAGCTGATATGACATTACGATACCTCTGTAACGATTCAATTTGTAGTGTAATGATGTATCATGATTTTCTAAATATATAAATTCTAAACAAATTTACCAAGTTATTCCATCCTACCACATAGGATGTCTGCCAATGTGTGAATAGTTTAGGATTATAGAGAAACTGCCACATTTTACCATCTCAAATTGAAACACATTTTAAAACAATTCATTTTGGAGTCAATGCTGCGATAGATGAACTGCCACAAAAGGACAAAAAGAATGGCTAGTTACTAGATGCCAGTTACAACACTGTAACATACTGAAAAGCCTGAACCAACTGAGAGCAAAAATGCATATCTTTAAATATGGCTACGTGTTGACCCTTACACACTGCACATCCTTCTCAGCTGCTGAATCTCTGTACATTGTGCTCCATTGCTTCTCTTCCTGGACACTATGAAGAATATGGTTAATTAAAATACTTTGACTGGTTTCTGAACAGTGAAACAGGAAACAATTTTTATAGGTGATTGTTAGTGCCAAAAGTTAAATGGGTTAAAAAGCCTCTGATTGACCCTTTCCCTACAAATTCTGTGAACAAAACTCGTTTCGAAAAAACCCATGCTTACAATAGTCTTAAAAGACTTTAAGTGGTAATTAGTATTGAAACATGGGAGTTAGAAGAGTAGGGTACATTCGACTGGGGTGAAGCTATTGAATAAAGTTAAGGTATAAAAGGTTGAGATATGATTACACCCCCCCCCCTTAAGGTTCAAGGTCTTAAAATTGTATAAAAATATCTGGACATTTATAAAACCGTGATAGACAATTTATCAAATTACCACCTGGGTATTGTAATATAATATCATGTGGTGACTGGTATGTCCCATCCCTAGTTGTTAATATTAAAGTTAACATCACAACCCCGAATTGGTGCAATATTGCAATTAAATTATTCATAAATGTTTATGAAATGTCTTTGGCATTGGAAAAACAATGCGGTTGTGTTTAACAAAAAGAACTATGGAAGGGGAAAAAAACAAGCAAACGCCAGACTATTCTAGATTTAATGAACTGGAGAATAAGCACAAGATCCTTCATTTTATGAGTGAACTGTATGGAAGTGCTAGTTTTTAATATGAATTTAAACAATACTAACAGTTTATGGAAAAAAGCGAATAATTTGAAAGCACTTTGATCATATACGAAATGATAAAAATGATGAAAGTGTATAATATTAAACTAAATTGGTGAAGACTGCTTCAACTGGTAGTTTTTAGACAAATAAAAACCTGCTCAAACAGACGACAAAATTTCAGTGTCAGTCTGAACATGATGAAAAATTCCAAGCCTTGAGTAAAATCTGTACTAAATAAAATTAACTAACTTAACCACTGGAAGAAAACCATGTCAGACCTAATCAGGGGATTAATACACCCTGGATGATTGAATGTGTCAATATATATGTATACCTCAAATATGGCTCTCAAAACAGGGACTGTAATATAAGTTAGACCCAGGATAACTCAGGCACATTTACATATAAATATGAATATTATTTATATTTTCTCAAGTGTGAAACAACCAGAAGCCATGAGTATCAAGGATATTTACTCATCACAAGCTTGAACTGAGCAGCTGCTTATAACAGTTTACGGGTTTAATCTAAAAGTTGACACACATGCATCTACAATGTTTTTTTTTATATTTTTATTAAATTATCACGTGATGCAGCCCGATCAAATCTACACGGTAGAAATGCAGTAAAATACTTAGAAAGTTTCATATGACGGATATATCGTGTAATTTTCTAGGAAATGTTTAAAGCTAGATTTTTTTTAAATTTCACTTTAAGTTTCCTGTATTAAAAATATAAAAATTCAGGACACCACCACATGCATAATTTAAAAAGAAAAAATCCCTCTAATAAACATGTATAGACTTAAGTAAAGTAACTTGACATCGGGTTGAACAAACATCTACAAAAAAAAAAGAAGTACAAGTTCAAAAGAAAAAAGTAAAAATGAAGCCACTACGACATGTGTACACAGTTCTGAGACAACTCTACATTAACTCTGACCACAAAATCATTAATCAAATTACTTCACAACCAGCTAATGACACTGGACCAAATATGGACTTTAAACTGGTAAAGGTAAGAAACAAAAGAGGGTTTTGCTGAAAAAAATTCATCGAGGCCAACTCGGAGAGGAACATGTGCTCAGAAACACATGTGCGTTTCACTACGTGGTGCTAAATGCTAACATGCTAACCGAGCTGGCTAGAAACGATTCACAAGAAGATGAAACATCTGTAAATGCCGTCTCGTTTAAACTTAAGACTATTTAAAAATTGCCTATACACGGTAAGGGTGATCAAACGCTGTCATAAAGGTTGTAAAAGTACAAATATTCATGCTAGCAAAGTTAGCACGCTGTATGTAGCAGGCCCGTATGGACTAGGATGGAAAAACTTGAAGTCGCGTCTCAAATTTAAAACTAGGGCGCTAAGTAGTGCACCCGAATTGCTATGGCGTCATAGCAGACAAAGTGCGGGTGAGTGAGAAAGTGAGGGTCGGTTTGGGATAGGTCCAGCCAATGTACCTTGGTCGCTCGGCATGGTCCCCAGGCGATGCACGTACAAGTGGCGCTAAGGTGCGCGGAAGGCACGTATTCCCGGTGCAGCGCGCGCGAGTCGGCGTTCCAGATCCGCAGACGCCCGTCCTGCGCGCACACGGCGAGGTAGTGCAGCGACGTCGGCGAGAAGGTACACGGCAGCGCCGGTGCCGAGGGTAAAGAAAGAGCACAGCCTCCGTCGGCCGCCATTTCTCAGAGAGCTTGCTTGGCTTGACTTGCGTGCGTGTGCGTCGCGCACGCGGGGAGAAAACGGGGAGGAGGAAAAAGGGGGTGGGGTAACACGTGCTATCCGTGAGGAAGAAATGCGCATGCGCGGAGAATGCCGTAGTCCCGTAGTCACAGTGGGGAACGGTCTGTGTAGGGAAACGAATTTTTACTCAAATGTCCTGATTAAAGCTACATTACTATAGGTTAGTGTTTGTATTCTCTTTGAGATCAGGGTTCAAACTAAATGGGTTTGACTTACCTAACGAAACTCCACCCCCAGGATCTACGGTGGCCTGTAGGGCGTTTATAAAGTCACTGAGAGCATTATTATTATTATTATTATTATTATTATTATTATTATTATTATTATGTTTTTGTTTAAATTTGTAATTTTAACATGAATGTTGTTTTTTTTTATTTAATTTGTTCCAATATTATGTATGTGCATAATTGCGTAACATTTTACTGGCCCTTAAAGTAGACCATATTTCTAGAAAGAAAAAAAAAGACAAAATATTTGGTTTAGCGTATTTAATTTTAAATTGGCATGTGATTAATATTTTGCTTCTTATGTGTAAACTGTATGTATATGTGTATTGATGCTTTAGAAAGGAGATATTACCCTTTGTTAATTTTACCTTAATTTTACTGTTTGTACAATTTTTGTTTGTACAATTTTACTGTTTGTACATCTGTACATTTTATTCTTATTTTATTTCAGTGTGGATTTGATTTCATTTTCATTTTCTTGTCACCGCCAAACATCTCACTGCATGTCGTACTGAGTGTAGATTTGAAATAGAAAAAGATCTAGTATTAAATCGTTTTGATACTGATTTGTTGCAAAGGTTTTTGTTCAGTATTTTATATCCCACTAGCATATACATGTAAAATGTGATACAGTTGTATAATGTATTCTACGTATAACCTTTAAATTATAAATATAATTAGGGTGAACTTTGGTAAAAGTGGAGCACGTTTTTGTCATTTCACAAGTCACCTTTATAAAACGCCTAAAATCTCAAATGTGAAGCTACACTCGATCAACATTATCTCACTTTACCAATATTCACCGTATTTTCCCCCTGTTTAATTTTTAACCAATTAAACGTGAAATAAAACCGCTTGCTATGATTTGGCGCCGTCTTGTGGCCGTTGTTTGTACTACATAGCGGTTGTCTCATGTTGATGACGCAACCAAAAAAAATGGCGCTGCTCTGAGAGAGTCACGCTGTACTTAGAGATTTGTTTACTATCGCTTCTTCTGCAGTGCCTTGCATTATTTACTGTGGTATTTCATTTAAAGTCGCTTTCTGGGTCTCAAGTTTTTTTTATTATTTATATTTTTCTTTATAAGACAAAGCGCGTGCATTTTGATTACATGTATTTGACTTTGAGGTGTAAATATTATACTAACCTGTACGATTATCAGTTATGCATAAGGAAAATTTCATCACTGGTAGAAACATTTATAGTCTTATAAAGCTTAGCTGATGCCTGCCTTTGGGTTGTGTCTCAATTTGGGTCCCTCAATTAAAATGACTGCAGGTTTGGCCAGACTGCGTGCCACATGTTTAAGTCATAAGAGTGACCTCAGAGCCACGTCATTAGTTTGGACAAAGTGGTTTGGGACAGGTCCAAAAAGTCCAGATGGAGATGATGGTTCTGGAGCACCGGTGCCATCTGGTCCAGAGCTTTCTCCATTCTCAAGGCGAGCTTCTCGGTTTGGGATGCGACCCTTGTCACCTTTGGAGCGGGTGAGTCAAATGTTACCCCAGGAATCATTAAGTGAGGAGGTCTGGGAACTCAGGGGCAATAAACCAAATGAGGAAAATGCAAATACAGAAACGAAGAAGCTCATGGAAGATGTAGATGATCATGAACAATCTAGAGATGTCGATAATCAGGGAGAGGAAGGAGTGATGCACTCTCATGTTATACCTGAGGAGCGTGTGATGTGCTTTGGAGAAGTCCTGCTTGCAGAGTATTGCCGTAAACGAAGGCTGGAGTTAC
Source organism: Clarias macrocephalus (assembly GCA_011419295.1). Taxonomy (NCBI): domain Eukaryota; kingdom Metazoa; phylum Chordata; class Actinopteri; order Siluriformes; family Clariidae; genus Clarias; species Clarias macrocephalus. The sequence goes on from JAAGKR010001457.1 coordinate 102,053, forward strand.
AGAAAATGTTTCAGCTGGAGAAAGGATCGAAGCTGGGAAGCAACTCTGGATTTATCGCTCATGATGCCATCCAGGGCCGCCACGCCGGGACGGTTTTCCGCACCAGCCTGGGGCTCCCTATGCTCATCCGCAGACCCAGCCTCGAAGAGTTCACGCTGTTTATGAAAAGAGGGCCTGCTATTGCTTATCCAAAAGTAAGCCTTTATACATTTACACATTGAGTTCTTTTTATATTCAGGCAAATAGTTTAAAACGTTCATGGTTCTCTGGAGGGTCTGGGATTTGAACTTAGAACATCCTGGTCGTTAAACCCTTGAGAGCCTTGTTTATACCTTAGAACAGCAGATCCACAATATTCTACAGATGGTCTCAGTTCTCTTATTTGTCAAATTCATTAGCGTTTAGGCTTCTATCTGATATCACAATTAGCCAACACACAAACAGATGCAGTCATGGCTCAAATTCAGAGAGTCATAATGGAGTCTGAGTTTCACGTTTTTAATCTTTAATTTAGACTCTTTAATTTGTTACGTATACATGAGCCAGTTTTCAACTTTCACTTAGAAACAAGTCGACTATAAGCGATAACTCTTTTCGCACTGCTCACTCCCCCCCCCTCCCCCCTCGCTCTCCCTCTGTCTCGCTCTGTCTCGCTCTGCAGGATGCCAGTGCCATGATGATGATGATGGATGTGAACCAGGGAGACTCGGTACTGGAGTCCGGGTCTGGATCCGGGGCCATGAGTCTCTTCCTATCTCGAGCAGGTTCTTTTATGTTTCCTGAGACATTTCCACATGTGATGAATTTAAGCTCAGGATCATGTCTAAAACGTTCTTTACTTCTGTTGTGTTGTAACATAAGACTACAAAATGCTTGAGTGATTTAAATATTAGACCATCAAGGTCATAAGTGTTTAGTTTAGGTGGGTAATGATCTGATGGTTATTTTTAACATATAAAATGAATATCTGTATTTTGCCATCAGTCCTGTTTATGTTAGGAACCTGCTTAAATAATCTGTGTGCGCGTCTAGTGGGTTCTAGTGGAAGTGTGCTGAGTGTCGAAGTAAGAGCGGACCACCACAGACGGGCGGTGTTAAATTACCAGCGCTGGCGTTCGTCCTGGGAACTGCGAGCTGGAACCGAGTGGCCTGAAAACGTCCAGTTTCACCTCGGAGATCTCATCGACGCCGCACCGTTGCTTGCCGGACGGAGCTTCAATTCCGTAAGGAGTGAAAAACACTGCAATTTAACATGTTTTTTGAGAAAGGAATACAACACTATACAAGTGTCATGCTGTTACAAGAAAATAATCAACATGAGGTAGTGTGATGAAGCAGAGAGACTGTCACCAGCCTGAACTTTCATATCGCAAAGTGTTTTATGCCTCTCTCACTGACACTGGATGTTGATCTGCTGTTACTATGGAATTACTCAATACCTTCTGATTAATCAGAAAGTGATATGGTATAAAATACTTTTATTGAGATGACTGTAAAGGTATTGTAGGATATTTTAATTTATATTAATCAAGCTATTTGTGTAGTGTGGCAGATTTCAGTTTGTTCTGATGTGTGCGTTTGTTTTAGGTGGCTCTGGATATGGTTAACCCTCACCTGGCTTTACCTACAGTCGTCCCTCATCTCCATACAGGAGGTGTGTGTGCCATCTATCAGGCCAAGTAAGTCGCCCACATACACGGGATTCTGACTATTAGTTCATTTTAAACCACCCGGTCTTTAAAAACTTTGAATCGTTTAGTTTCTCACCTGGGTTAAAAATCCTGATGCATATGACTTATGACAGTATTACGCAGATCGTCGACGTAATGGAAGGACTGCGCTGCTCCACGCTTCCTCTGGTGTGTGAACGCATCATCGAGGTGCAGTACAGGGACTGGCTGCTTGCGGCGTCGCTCAAAAAGGACGGCTCCTTCAACCAGAGGAAAAAATCCCCAGGTGAAGAAAACGCCGAGAGCAAGAATGACGAATCAAACGAGGAAGGAAAAGGTAAGACTTACCTGTTCAAATATTAACATTTGTTAACTAGTACTGTATATGGTTTGGGCTTTATATTATACAAATTGCCTAAAATCTAAAATTCTCTAAATGAAACATGCAAATCTGTATGCTTTAAATGTCTCCATGCCGTGTTTAGAAACTGCCATTATAAGCTTTTATCGCTGTTTTATACAAATGACATTACGTCATGCACAAGTGTTACCGATGTACATAATTTCAGTGTACATACTGTACAGTACAGCTGTTATGTTGCTGTCCGTGTTTCAGAAGGACACGAGAGTCCATCACACTTCCCGTTTGGGAGCGTCCCGTACATCGCTCGTCCGCATCCTGAGCAAAACGGACACACAGGTGAGCACATCGTGAGATTCCAGTCAAATAGAATCTGTTGTAGAAGTTCCTGATTTGTTGCCATGGTGCAAATATGTATGATCTCCGGATATAATTTCTGTTCCACTACTATACAGTGGGAAAAATTTTCCATAGCAGTATGATCTACACTGGAAATAGGATCTGCTACAAAAGTGTTTAATCCAGTGTCAGCTGGTGCTGAACGTCCTTATCCACTGTGGAAGTTTCCAGTGTAATAGGATCAGGAAGTTTCTGATCCATGGCTAAACCTTGTAATGTATTCTTGTACACTGAGAATGTTTACAATGCAGTGTAATCCCATTACCCAGCTGTTTTAATTGCTGTGCAATGCAGTGTAATAGTTTCCAGTGAAATCCAACTGTTCTCAACCGTGAAACTTTCTAATACAATGTAAAGTGATGTGGAAGTTTCTTTGGAAGAGTCTGGATTGCTGTGAACATTGTGTTCCTAGCCTGTATGTCTATTTCTAAGTCCACAAATTTTATGATTTTGTGAAGGCTTTCATTGTAGATCTTACATGACATGGTGTGCACTAAATTTCTGAAAAAAAAAAAGTTATGCATCAACTAAGTGTTAAAATCTATTTTTTTTAAATTCTCTTTTCTTCCAGCATTCCTTGTGAAATTGAGGAAAATATCAAAATAGCCTGTGTACAACTTCAGCCATCTTCCATTAAGATCACCGAAGCAGGCGAACAATAAATTAAGGCCTATGTTGGTGAATGTTTTTGTTGTGCAATAAATCTGTTAAACAAATCACATCCTCCTGATTTTATTTTATTGATTTTTAATATTGATTGATTTGTTTGAAATATATGAAAAGTATTCACTGACCATAGTGACAGAAATGAGAGCAATCCACTAATGCATTTATTTCATTGTGACTTAAACAGAATGCAGTAATATGCTTATGACAAGCCTTATGACAAACAAGTTAATTCGGTTTAGTTGGATTGGTCATTGTTATGACTAATAAATTTTTAAACCTTTTACAGTACGTACAACATGCTTCAGACTTTTCAAAAACAATTCTATTAAAGTGTCAGAAAAAGAGAGCATCTAGTGCCATACAGAAAAGTTAAATTAAAGTAAAAAGCAGATTAATAAATAATTCAGGATAATGATGTCTGATAGGACAAAAAGTGCATAAGAACAGTGAAATAAATATATATAAAGCCTTTACACATGAGCACAGCTTGTTCTCACAGTTGATCCATTCAACAATGAAACAAAGGAGAGATTTTTTTTACTCCGGACGGATAGACAGGGCTGTTTAGGGTAGTGATATCCCGGGAAGCATGTTTTGAGAGAGCGGTTTCTAGTCCTTGTTGATCCAGTCTGTGGAATCGTCATGGCCGGATTCGCTGTGCACATCACTTCCTGTTTGTAAATATAAAAGAGAGAAGGGACTTTAGGATGTGTGCTGCTACACATTAGTTGTGATTTATTTATAGAGAGGATGAATAAATCAAAATATTTGAAAAATTAAATAAAGAACAGAACCATGAGAAAGGAATGCTAATATCACAGTTACAATGTTTAACTATTTATCACAAAATACTATTATTAGGAAAAAAAAAGTCATTGTGGCATAAGAGGAATAAAACACTTTGGTACATGCTGCTATTGTATATGAAGTGTCTATAGATTCAGCAGTGCAGTGCTTTACTATCTCACCTGCTGGGCTGTGTGTACAGTAGCATGAGGTTTTAATGTTGGACCAGACTAATTTCTGGCCCTTGGGTGTTTCTTCGAGACTAAAGCTGAGTGCGAGGGGTTGGAGAGGGGACGGCGAGAGGCGTGAGGCTTTAGCACACAGGTCGCACGGCTCAGGAGAGGCAGCTGGACCTCTCGGAATCTGTACATCCTCTCTGTCCCGGTACTGCCGATGAGCCCCGCTGTGGTGAGCTGCTCGCTCCCGCTGCCAAATGAAGTGAGACGGAGCGATGGCCATAACCTGATCATACACATGGTGTAGGGATGTGTAACATGGACTGCAACAATAAGATTACGTAACAGTAGGAAAACTGTAAATCATGCACTTTAGTGCATGTGTGTACACAGATTTTCAAATGACAACAAATATCAGACCTTTGAGTGTGGTTTGGTGTTGCATACTTTGCAAGAAAGGAATAAAATACAGTAATTTGTATACATTAATAAATAGTAGGGGTGTAATAATGTGCTCCAGTTATAATTTGATTTGATTTATGATACTATTTTAAGCAGAAAATACTTTACATTAAAAATTTTTTTCAAAAATTAAAGTCATTTTTGAGCAAAAGTCTATGCCTTTTTTTGGCTTTGTATAAAACTAATTACAGGTAGTCTCCGACTTACGACAACAAAGTGAGTGTTAAACACCTTTGACACAAACATACAATGTAAAGTATACCAAAACACTTGACTAAATCGCTGTCCCCTTTCCCCACACTGCCATCATGTGGCCAAAAACTGTAATCGCGCCTAAGGAAATTAATCACACTCGTCAAATGTAACAGTGTTGTCTCTGTGCCTTTAGATCACGAGGGAAATCACAGATCTCTCATTTTGTCTCAGAGCTGTTTACTACTGTATTTGTTGAGACTAGGATTATTCACTGACGGCACGGTGGTGTAGTGGTAAGCACTGTCGCCTTGCACCTCCAGGGTCCGGGTTTGATTTCCGTTTCTGTGTGCATGGAGTTTGCATGTTCTCCCTGTGCTTGGTGGGTTCCCTCCGGGTACTCCGGTTTCCTCCCACAGTTCAAAGACATGTAGGTCAGGTTAACTGGCATTCCCAAATTGGCCATAGTGTGTGAATGAGTGTGTGTATTTGTGTGCCCTGTGATGGATTGGCACCCAGTCCTGGTGTAAGTCTCATGGGATAGGCTCCAGGCCCCCTGTGACCCTGAATACAGAATTAAGCGGTATAGATGATGAGTGAGTTAGGATTATACACCATCAGGACAGCTTTACAGGACAGCCATGTTCTATAATCATGCTTCTGGACTGATTCATTGAAACGGCTCATTACTCCCACACACAATATATCAGACTTTTTTTTTTATACATTTACTTAGACACTGAAAATATATGATAGGATTGTAAATATTGGTATCTGGTGCACTGCAGTGTCTATTTTTTGTACAATACGTGTGAGATTCTTCCACAATTTGTTCGCATTTACAAATGTTCGTAAAAACCGTGGTCCATTCGTATCTGCGGAAATTCGTAGCTCGAATGTTCCTAGGTCGGGGACTACCTGTAAATGAAAAATGGGCAGTACAGATATTTAATGTTGTAACCCAACATGCACAGTAGGTTCACTCATTTTGTTTTTAAATAATTAATTAATGAAATTGATAAATTCTCCCAAATATGAACTACAGTGGAACCTCGGATTTCGAGTAACAAGGTTTGCATGTATTCTACAAAGACATGCAAAAATGTTTAATACATTTTGGCTCGAAAATGAACAAGTCTTGGTTTACGAATACCGAGTATCACGCATGCGCTTCTTGGTTTGACGCCGAGCGTTACAACTGAGCCAAAGGTTTTTCTCGCGCACGCGCTGCGGAATTGTGGGTTATCATCTCCCCTGCTGGGTCTTAGTGCGTGTCTCTCACTGGTATAATCAACATCCGTGCACGTGTGTACCGTTTACTATAACACTGTGTCCACGTGTGTGCGCATAAAACATATTTTATTTTGTGTTTGTATGCGTGTATGTACAGCGTGCGTGAAAAGTGTTAAAGTGCAGGTAAATTTATAAATGTTTTACTTTATATTTTGTATTAATTATTTTTATGTATTTATTTTTTGGGCCATGGAACAAATAATTTGAATTTCCATTATTTCTTAAGGGAAAATTTGCATTGATTTACAAGTGTTTTGATATACGCGCCCACTTCCTAAAGGAATGATGCTCGTAATCCAAGGCTCCACGGTATATACAAGTTTCTGATTTAAGGGAAATAACTGATTAAAAAATAATGAGCTCAGTAGCAGTGCATCATGGGCCTCAACTGAAATAAAGCTCCAAAGTTCATTCAAATGGCCTATTTCTGTCTTTGGATCAATTTTGGACCACAGCAACACAAGGCTGATGTTTAAAACCTACCGAAGAGCTCTTTTTAATGGGTACAATGTTAGAATATGACTGACTATATATTTGTACTCTGAGTGGTGCTTATTTGGATCTCGGGGGTTCATATAGAACAACTGTATAAGATGGATAATTAACAGAATGATTGTCACAATGTTACAGCCCTAATAAATGGATATATACCATTTATTTTGCTTTAGTTTTAAATTTAGCATAAAAGGTGAGAGAGTGACGCTCAGTGTCAAAATAAGAGTCGCATGTGTGAAGCAGGATACTCGGCGCCCGTAAACTAATACTTGCTCGGTTTCCGAATAAAAAATTATTTTAAATCTTTGCTCGGTTTGCGGAACACTCGTAAACCACGTTACTCGCAATCCGAGGTTCCACTGTATATTATGTATAAAGAGTGAGTTATTACCTCCTCACAACAGCGGCGGCTGACTGCAGCTCTGTACTCGATGCGAGCCCAAAGCTTGTCCCTTTTCTTCAGGAAACGAGGGAACTGTTTCCTCCAGCTCTTCCCCAGAGCCCAGGGAAAGATCTCATACTTGGCCTCCTCCTCATCCTCCTCCATAGTGTTTGCGAGGTATCTACGACACACAACAAGGGTAAAAATCAAGAATAAAAATCTGAGTCCACTAACAAGTACTGCTTTTTATTTAAATAAAAATCGATTTAACTCAGTTCAGGTCAGGTTATATAATTAATAGTGGGTAATTGTTCCTCATCCAAAAAAAAAAAAAAAAAAAAAACTCATCAGGGACAATCTGATCATTTAGATTCATACATATTTTCTCACACATTTCATACTCATTTCCTTAATTTTCTTTTGATTCTGTAAAGCTGCTTTGCAACAATGACCATTGTTAAAACGCTATTCAAATAAAATTTTATTGCATTGAATGATTTCCACAGAACACCACATTCAGCAATACAGAGAAGCTTTATATAAACAATTAAACATTCATTCTTTCCAAAACAACAACATAGAGCCTTAACATCTGAGCCACACAGGCACACACACTTTCTAAAAGTTACCCACATACTGCATGTCCACCTAATGATGATCTGATGATAACATAAAAGTTGAAGACAACGCTACTTTGTCTAATTCAGTGAGAAATGCCAGTGACACACTCACAGTAAGACATGATGACGTAAAAGACATGTCTGTGACAGAACTGCCTGCGCAAACACCGGCCAAACATAATTTTTGTTTTTTTATACATTCTTGTTCAAGTAATAACTGCACTACATAAAGTTACCAGTTGACATGATTTAAATGTTTTTAAACGAAAAACATTTAGAAAATGTAAGCACAGATTAGTCAGATGGAATCCACTAGTTAATGCAATTCATCGTCTTGACCAAAAGATGTCAGTGAGCACTGTTTAAATGCCAACTAACTAATTCAAATCTTAATATAGATTACAGATTACTATAGATTACTGATGTCCTCATTCAGACCTTCCCTGCTGTTAAAAATTTGGGGTTCAAGTCACGCTGGCTCCTGTTTAAACCAGTTTGAATTAATAAAATCAACAGAATCATTCTATAAAGCTGCTTTGTGACAAGGACCGTATATATGTATGTATATTTAACACATTGTTAAATATACATACATTTTAATTAAATTAAATATGCAGAGAAGAAAAAAAAACATTAACTTAGCGACATTGGGATTGCTGCTAAAATACTGCTTTAATGAAAAAGAACTTACAGAGCAATAAAAAAGTTCATCCTGCTGTGCTCGCTAATGCTGAAGCGCGCTCTCTTGAAGTAGACAAACGTCATAGCGAGCAAATACTACAACACACACAGAAAAAACTGAGTTAGAAAGAAAAAAAAAAAAAAACACAACCTGCTTGGTTTACACTGTATATAAATCCTCCTATATAACCACAATTTTTTTTTTAAACTAAAAGATTTCCGTGTGTAACAGAACTGAGCATCTAGTTGTCTTGTCAAAAATGAAACTTTATTTGACTTTCGTACCTTATCTGTAATTTTACAACAGCAGTCCATCCACAGAAAATCCTGGATGAGGTCATCATCTTGGAAAAAGAACAGAACAAAAACCAGAGTCACAGTAAGAAGATTTATTTAGATTTATTTACTGTTATAATGTGCTCCACTATTCTGGGCTTCTGAAAGGCTTTGCACAAGATTTTAGAGCATTGCTATGTGGATGTTTGTTCATTCGGCAACAAACACATCAGTGAGATCAGGCTCAAGGAGGCTCCAGTTCCAGTTTATCCCAAAAGGGTCAATGGGGCTGAGGTCAAGGTTCTGTGCACGACATTTGACAACTTTAAACGTCCCATATTTTACTATTTCCTAGTAAAAACCTACTTGGCTACCTGGTTTAAACCCTGGCCAATACAACAATGTAACATATGCACATACTTTTCTGCCATATAATATACATGTCTTCAAATAAACTACAGTTCCTTCTATAGTGAGTATAACACAGATTAATATTTTCCAATGCAGGTTAAAAGTAAAAGCTCATGGGGGAAAACCTGTATTAGCATAGTCTGTAATAATCTTTCCTGCATTATCCAACAGTCTGAATAGGGGGATTCCCACAAATATCTCATTGGACCATACTGTATATGCTGTTCAATAATGCACCTTTGGTCAACAGCAGGAATGTTTTAAAGTTTTGGGGCATCACACCTTACTTGTCCTTTCTAAAGAAGATCAGCAAACTGATCAAAACTCAAGAACCCCAAACAAGAGGAACCGAAAGTATTTTATGCAAATTGTAATAATATTAATCGCTGCCCCACACACATTACAGTATCTATTGTTCTATCTCCAAGAGTTGACTCTCTCCAAATTGCACGCTATGATATATTCAGATCTAATTAGAGATGGCATAATATCACCTTTTCTTTTCTGGATACTGAAAGCTTGTAAACTTCACATACAGAAATCACTAACATTGCAAATTATAGTGATGGGACAAGAAGAGCCAGTCAGCTTGTACTGCATGTGTGTATGTATCTATATATGTATGTATATGCGTAAGTGTGTGTGTGTGTGTGTGTGTGTGTGTGTGTGTGTGTGTGTGTGTGTGTGTGTGTGTGTTATTGCACATGGTCACATACTGTACATTAAACCAGATATAAAGCTCAAGGAATCTGCACAATTCGTGGGTAGTGCTGGAGTTTTGACAGGCGTATTGGTTAGTTTTGGTGCTTGTAAAAATGGAGCATTCAAGGAAAAGGAAGTTTTCCTCGATGTGGGAACACTTTGAATTGATTTTTCCCAAAAAGGTAAGTATAAAAATGAATAAAGTGTCCCCCCTCCCACCCCCATAACCACCAGTTGCTCATGCACAGCCATTCTCTTATTTCCTCTTCTGTGCTACCCCAGCTTGAAAACATAACTATTCCCCCTTCAATACTACAGTATATGTCACAAATTATGAACTATTGATGTAAAGCAGGAAGTTCACTTTGGCATAAAGGTATGTACCGCTACCATGGAACATTGATCCAAATGTATCAGCCAAGAAACTCTTATATACACTATTATAAACAAGTACAAGCACATAACAACACAAGGTTTTAATGGCTATTATCATGTGCTCACAATAGAAAAATGCATAGTTTAATGAAAATTATTTATTATTCCTGTGCCCAAACTATGGCAAGATAGCTTTGAGAGAATCACATACCAGTAAAATGACTGAGAACGCATCTGCTAGTCTTATATTCTTTGACCAACAGGGGGGATTGTGTGCACAAGAATGCAATTCAATTATATTTGTATAGTGCTTTTAACAATTGCTTGTCGCAAAGCAGCTTCACACAATAAAAAGAATTATAATCCCTTTTGTGAACCAATTGGCTGGAAGGCTTCAAGGATTCATGAAACTTCATGTCGCCATTACTAGCATATTACATTTCAAATAATAAATAAAACAAAGTATAAGCATGACAAGAACAGTCTGAACATAAAACAAAAATACAGAGATTGTATATGTGAAAATCTCTGGTTGCAAATCCAATTCTAATCTTCAGAATTTGTTATAGGATCAGATGAAATCCTGGTACCTGGTTATTGAATTGGTATCCTCTTTAGGTCTAGCATCATCATAAAACTTTGTATAACATGTCCCTGACATTTTCAGTATAAACAGATCTAAATACATAAAGCTATTTTGGCATGACAACTTATTCCTTACCAAACAGCCTGAAGTAGGCAGCCATCTCCTGGCGCTGGATGACCAGGGTCGAACCCCATGGCTGTTTGCTCAGACAGGAGATCTTATCATGATTTGTCCCGTTATTCTGGCTCTTTTCTGGTGGCCCCCGAGGGCCCTGAACGTTTGGACGCTTCACCCGAAGCCCTCGCCGTAGCTGAAGGCTGTGAGCTGTTGCCGATCCGATACGTAAAGTTATGGAAGGTGGAGTCTTGGCACGGTTTAGCTGCTTCATCATGCTCCGACAGCCTGAAATGATGCGTTAAAAAAAAATAAAACAGCATCTTTTTACTCTAGCTGGTATACACCAAAGAATGAGGTAAAACAAAACCAAAATAAAAAGTTATTATACAGCTAGCTATTGCTTGATGTCGGTTCTCAGAACATTCTGGAAATGTTTGTTTATTTAACCTTTTCACTTTTTATGTGATTTTTCTTTATTGAAATGTAATGCTTTGCTGCATTTTATAATCACAAAAACCTTCCTCTAATTGCAGTAAGTCACAAAGGTTTCCAAAATGTTACTTTAACATTCTGGGAACCTTGGAATAATATTAAAACCAGGAATGTTGTGTTAACGACAGAGGAGCATTCCTATACTAACCTGTTACTCTAGCTGCAGTCGACTTCTGAAGTAGAAAGTAATAAAATATAAATGAGAAACTAATTCATAGAAACACATATGCACCTTTCGAAAAGTGTGCATTTCTGTTTTTTGATGCAACAGACATTAATAGTCACATTTTATTTACTGCAGACTGTGTGAGTGCTCATTGCTGAATTGGGCTTTAGGAGGCCTTCCTGATTTTCCGAAAAGGAATTCTAAGCAAAGTTAGTGTAGTTTTATGTTTGTTTTTTCCTATTTGGAAGTCCGAAATGTTTGGTTACAAGCTTCAATGGAATGCAGCACGCGTATGTTTTTAAATTTTTTTTTTTTTTAATGTAAACCTAAAAGATCATATAAATCTTCCAGTTTGTACCTGGAATGTTAGTTTGTATGCTAAAAAGAAAAGCTACAAACAACATCATGCAAAGAGAATAAAAGAGAATCCTTAAAGAGAATAAAATGGGAATGTTAAAAAAATAATAGTTTGTAGTTACCAAAACTACATACCAACTGGGTAAATGTCATAGAAAAATATTATGGGAATGTTACTGGGAAGTTAGGTTGTAGTTAACGAGAAAAAGCAACATTTGGTGAAATTTTCATGGTTGTACTTTAAAGATTGACATGGCTTAGATTTTAACAAGAAAGAAAACAATTAATTACAGATCATCACAGGATAATACAGAAATTATCCACCTTTCAGTTATTAAAACCTCTGTTGGCTGCACTGTCTCATCAGGAATTTCTTTTTTTCCTCCTCCTCTTTTTGTCTTTCTATATTTATTTATTTATTTATTTTAAAATATATAGTCATTTTTATAAAATTAATGCTCCACTTTTTGCACAAAAGAAGAGCCTGGTCCAAGGGTGTCCCTGGTGCAAAAACAACTCATGGAAGAGCATAAACAGAAGCGCTTAGATTTCTGCAAAAAAAATTTGGATCAATACTCTAAGAAAGGTGAAAGTTTCTTCAAGAGAATCATTACTGGTGATGAGACTTGGATTCATCACTATGAGCATGAGAGTAAACAGCAGAGTATGAAACAGAAACATCCTTAATCGCCAACCTGAGAAAAGTTCAAAGTCAACCATTTAAATAAAATTTTAATAATTTTAGGCAGAGTAAGGATAATTTTTAACTTACCCTTGTAAATTCTTTCAAATAAAAAGTGGAAATTTTTCTGGAAAGTGAACTTAGTCACATGACTATTAAAAATGATCTAAGAGGTATTTAACATAACCTCATTATAATATTAACTATCTTGTGCATTACTTCATTAACTTATTAAAGTATGTTAGTTTGTTAAACACAACCTTTACTAAATAACTATAAACCAATTTATAGTTTTCTCTAAACAACAGCCTGTGGTTATGTCATATCATGACAGTTGTACTATGTTTAAAGAAAATTAAATAAATCTAAATAATAATCATATTTTAACGGGAAAAAATGTCGCATCACGTGACAAGACCTGGCACCTAATTAGCCACTGAGCTAGCGTTAGAGTTAGCCACTTAGCTGTCAAAAAAAATCACAGCCCCAGCGCGACAAAATGTACAAAAATTCGTCAAAATTCAGCAATATATTAATCGCACAACGACGATATTTACACAAAGTAAAGATTGTGTTCATACATATATGATGTTTAAAAGCGAACTGCTTTCCTTTAAGAGCATACTTTTATGATTTCAACTGAATTTACTCACTCACAGACCGCGCCTACGTGAGAACGGCAACTAGTGGCGCGCGCGTGCACGCCTGCCTCAGCTGTATGACTCGCTTTAATGAGTCGATTCTTTCAAACGAATCACTTTTAATGATGTTTCGATTCTTTTGATTCTTTTCATCCCATAGAAGGGCAGATGTTTATTCATGTAATGCATTATATTATTTTAGTTATAGCAGTATCTACTTTTACGTCTCAGGAAGAACTTCGATTAAAATGCTAACAGGTCATTAACAGGGATATGTATCCTATAAAAAATTGAAATATTAAAACCTGTACATTTATAAATATTGTTATAAAAAATGACATTTAACCGATATTCCATTTATCACGTTTTTATTTATTTAAAATTTTCATATATAATAAATTTATTATATGGCAATACAGTGTCTAAGCAATTTAAAATATCCAAACCATTCAGAGTGGAGGGGAAAAATAATATAAATAAACAATAATAAAAATATAGTGGGTGATAAAATATTTGGCATCATTTTTACAAACAATTATTTACAAATGTATTTTATCATGATTTTCATTTATGTATTTTTAATCCTGTGACTGTGATATGTTTGTGTATATGCTGTATATATATACCAAGTCATCTCTGGTACCTTGGGCCACAACTCCACAAGACCTCTGGAGTTGTGTTGTCCAAATAACTGGTATATAATTGATAATCAATGGTAATGCGTTAATGTTTATGTGAGAGTTAAGAGGTAATACAAAAATATAGATGTCTGTAAACTTAGTTTTAGAGAGAAAATCTGATGATTATGTAAATAACTGAAGAATTTATCAAATTAAGTTATTAAAATCTGATTTATTAAAAAATGAAAACATTAAAGTATCTATATAACATAACTGTTACCATCGAGTTTAAGTGATAAAATCACAATTTAAACTTTTTTACATAACTGCATATGCATGCAACTTTCTTTTGCATTCTTTGCTTTGAAAATCCTGTGGAAGAGCAAGGCCTCGTACTTGTACGCCTTCTGCTTGCAGCTACTCTTGGAGTGCTTAAATTTGCTGCACAGTACAGTTACCTCCTGTCAAATAATGAACAATAAAACACACCTCATAATCACAAAGTCATGTCATTACTCATATACTTATATTGATGTTTACATTGTGTCTTTCATTACCTTGTCAATAGTTCTTATGACCAGAATCATCATTTTTTTTAACAGCTCTCATACACAGGCCACAGATAAAATCAACATCCTGAAAACAGCAAGGAATGGAATTAGAGAACCAAATATATTTCATTATGAAATGTATCAATGAGTTATTGCATTAAAATTGGGATATATATATATATATATATATATATATATATATTCTATTTTATTTATTTATTTATTTTAGAATTACTGGTGTATGGGCTTCATTTTTCTCAAGAAGTTCAATATCAGTCTTGTCCAGTATATCAACGAATCTTGGTGAACTGTCACATCTTGCAAGGACTTGAAAGAAAGAAAGAAAAAGAAAGAAAGAAAGAAAGAAAGAAAGAAAGAGACAAAAATAAAGAAAGTAACAGAAATCTTTTTCATTAATCCTTTTTTACATTCAACAGGGATTTAAGTGACAAATAATTACAAATACAAAGTATTTTATCTGATTTTCTTTTTGCCTATAAATTATATTATATAAAACAATGATGTCTGCAATGATTTTTAAAAACTTTATTTCTGAAGAAAGAAAGAAAATTAGGAAAAATGAAAAAATGAAAAATTACACTTACATATCTATAAATACAACTAAACTTTAAAAAGTGTGTCAGAAGTAGTTATTAATGCATTTTTTTAATGTCATTTTCACATTTTACAACTTTACTTATTTCAGTGGAAATTATTTTAAATGTATTTCTCAATGAATACCTTTATGGGAGAGATTTATTAATAAAATAACTAAAAATTATCTTTTATGTTTTATTCATAATCTTTATGATAAATGCATTTTTATAGATACAGTTGGACAGACTCAAATGAAGAAAACAAATTCTTTGTGTAGATTGTAAAAAAGACACTTAAAAGGATGTGATGCAATAAAACTTTAAAACCTCACCTGAGAATGTTATTAGCAGCCCAATGAAGTGTGATGAAAGAAACATGTTGACGGGAAAGGAAGTGTTCACACCAGTTACATCACGTCATCTAATGTCTACTGATATTTTACTGCCCATAATATTCATATTAACTACTTCTCTCTCTCTCTCTCTCTCTCTCTCTCTCTCTCTCTCTCTCGCTCTCCCTCTCTTGCTTTCTCTTGCTTGCTCTCACTTTCTCTCTTCCTTTGTCACAGTTGCCTGCATTTAGTCTCTCACATATATATATATATATATATATATATATATATATATATATATATATATATATATTTTTTTTTTTTTTTCTAAAACATGTGTTAAATTTAAGCTTTAGGAAATATAAGTACAGTAAATACTTACCTATCGATTAAAGATGGTACACCCTGTGTATCAAAATAAATAAATAAATAATAATAAAAAAAATAATAAAAGAAATAAAAGAATAAAAAAATTAAATAAACCAATTGGGTATGAATTTCTTATGGGTGTAGACTAAAACTGCATGTAGCTTAAGGTTGATATTCTTTAGGAAAATTTCTTTACAATAAGAAAGTGATATAAAGTCAACATGGCCAGTGGAGCATAAGGAGCAAACAAAGTAAAGGAAGTAAATATTTGAGGGTCATTCACAATGATTGCACATGCTAACAAAACACAGTTATGAGAGTAAAAACTTTGTTTATTCATCTACATGTATATAATCCCTCATACACTAATGCATTTATCCCAGTATTTCACTAGAGCTTGGATGCCATCAAGGTAGAAGGTTTTCTCAGGACCAGAGTCAGGATCGGACTGCCTGCTTCACATCCAAAACACTAGCCTCCCAGGAAGTCCTTTAATGCCCCAAACATAAGGGAACGACTTTGGACTCCAAGCCACCTCGGCTGGGATCGTCATTCACGAACGTACAGCCACGTTGTCAGCATTCAGTTGTTTTACTGCATCTAAGAGTCTCATCACCGTACTGGACACAATGTCTTCTGTAAATGTCAATCAGTTTTATTCCTTCATTTACCAGAAACTTCATTACAAGTCCCAGGTTTGACTTAAACTCTCCTCGAATATGTTACGTGGTGCAGTATGGAGATGTTTTAATATTTGTAAGAGCCCTAAAACAGGGCTTCTGAGAGAGTCAATGGACTGGGCTCTAAAAGCTACGTATAGAATCATGTATAACTAGCTCATCTTTCAGCCACTCAGAGAGCCCTTGTGTATATGCAGCCATAAGGGCTGCGACATTCCACCACAAGCTGGCGGCCCGGGTACGAAACTCATCTGTATAGTCAGCTACCGATCGCCCCTCTTGACAAATGGCGCATCACTACACAGCTCGCCGTATGCGGATGGTAAAAAAGCCTCATTGAAGGCACTTAGGGTGGCATTTTCCGAGAGAAGGTACTGCCACACTGCAGTGGCTCACTCTAGTGCTCTGCCTGTGAGTAGAGACACCATAAATGCAACCTTGACCCGTTCAGATGGAAACTGGGAAGGTTGCAGCTCGAATATAAGTGATCACTGAATAAAGGCATTGCACCTCTCTGGCTCGCCCGCATATGGTTGTGGATTGGGTAGTCGAGTCTGAGTAGTTGAGCCACGGGGAGTCGACTCCGGAATCGCGGCCAGATGGAAACCCGGAACTGGTGGGCGCCTCGAGCTGCCCAAAAATCTGCTCGAGGCGTTTATTAAGCCCACGGTTAGGGCTTCCTCATGCTCATCAAGCACTCTTGCTTGACCCTCAACTATCTCATGGACCCTCTCCAAGCCTGCCGGCTCTTCTGGTGGTGTGGTATGGTATGGAGAGCCACACCACTAATGTTTTAATGTTTGTAAGAGCACTGACGTAGGGCTCCTAAAGGGAGTTTGGGTGAATGTTTATGATACGCACGAGAAGACCTTTCCATTTGGAGAAGTGGGCTTATTGATTAGGAACTTAAAAGGAAATAAAAGAAAACTGAAAACACAACAAACAGAGCTCCGCTGTCTACGCGAGAACGGACGGGGCTCTGAAAACTGAAAATAAAACTTACAGAGGATTTATAAGAGAGAGAGTTTGTGCTTTTTGTGTACGCCTTTTTTCAATTGAGAGTGCGCGCTGGACTGATGCGTGCGCGCGCTCTCTCTCTCTCGCCGGTGTCTTAGGGAGGAAGAAGCTTAGGTTTTGCCTGTCTCTTAACAGCGCACTTTGTCTGTTGTCTTTCTGTCTTTCTTTCTTTCTCCTCCTCCTCCTCCTCCTCCTCCTCATTTCTTCCTTCCTTCGGCCCTGATACCTTACCAGTGCTACCCAAATGATCGCACGAAGTGCGGCGGTATCAGGACCCTTAAATAAACACGCCGCCAGGTGAGGCGCGTTCACGCTGATTACTTTGAAAAATAAAAATAACCAAAGAAAATTGTTGAAAGAATGTTCCTTCTAAATCTGGAATTACAACAGTCAGTTGATATTTCATTAAATCATTCAGTAAAATTCTAAATTCCCCTTTCAAATAATGAATGCTGGAATTGTAACCATATAAAGAATTTTTTTTTTGTCCCAATAGTATCTTTTCTTTATAAAGATTTTTTTCATCCCATTTTTAAATTATATAATTTATGGTAAATCTATGGAAATTCTAGAATTTCTGATATATATATATTTTTTACTGAAAAGGTTTAATTTCTTTCTGTCATCAGTTTCTGAATGTGTATTAAAACAGTTGAAGAGACTTTGCTGAACTGCAGAGTGGTATTGTAATACTGTACAAACCAGAACCACACTGCTATAATACGTTACTTGTACTGGGTTTTCACAGACAAACACACACACACACACACACACACACACACACACACACACACACACACACACACACACACACGCACGCATGCTGTGGTTTGTAACTGTCTTTTTGACCACAAGCATTTCTCACCACCAATCAGGAGGATTACTGAGCAAGAAAAGCACTTTTATGGATCTGTTTACATAAATAAACTTTATGGTGTTAATAATTATGAAAAAGATAAAGAATCATATGCTGAACACTTAGTTTTGTTGAGTATTAAAAAGTATTATTTGCTAGCTCAGTAAGAAAACCACTACTTGGTTTAAAAGAACATTTAAAAATGATGATCATGGATGCTACAATATTTTCTTTGCTGTTGTTCAGCAAAAAAAAGTTTTCTGTTTGAGTGGGAAGTGAAAACACCAGAAATGTGTGTGCTGCTGTTTCAGAAACATGTGTGTTGCTGTCTCAGAAGTGTTAGACAGAGTGATTATTCCCATAACCATAGTGTCTAACAGAAACTCAAGCTTTTCTCATCTTTTATCCAGCATAATTGATATTCTTCTTAAACTCCACAGTGTAGTGAAGCCTCAATCATTGCTGATCCCCCAAAAATGCCTTGTCAAGTTTTGAAAATTTGACAAGTTTATTCCATCTTCACACAATTTCATTTCACTTATTAGCCATCACTCGACTCAAGGTGCCTTCCCATATGCCTTCACAGCAGTTGAAATGTAATAAAATGCATTTAAATTGTCCCTATACAAATATGAGCAAATATGAGAATGTGCCCTTTAAAGTGCTCTCACAGGGGGGCAAACACAAAAAAATGCCATCTAAGGTGCCCCCATAGTAGAGCAAACAGAGTGAAGTGCCCCATACTAGAGCAAACAGAGTAAACTGCTCTCTACGGTGCCCCATGGTAGAGCAAACTCGAAACAGTCCCTGCTAAGGTGTCACTAAAGAGTGTCTTATACAGACATAAGATCCAAGAAAAAGTGTAATTTAAGTTGGGCCTGTAAACAGAGTGATATGGCCTTTAAGGTGCCACAACAGTACCACAAATATGATAAAGTGCCCTAATAAGTGCCCCCACAGTAGAGCAAACACAAATAAAGCACCCCCCCCCAGGAGAGCAAACACAATAAACTGCCCTATAATGTTCCCATACAATATTGCAAACAAGGTGAAGTATCCCCTAACGTGCTCCTACAATAGATCAAATATAGCCCTGTAAGGCCCCATAATAGATTGAACAAAGTAACGTGTACTTTACAGTGCTATTACACAAACACAATAAAAAGCTTTGTAAAGTGTGTGAACAAATGTGAAAAGATATCAAGGTTCTGTAATTGTTATCTTAGTTATGGGAAAATGAAGAAATGCCCCATAGTACCTCGGTACAGCTGCAGCCAGAATTTTACATGCCTTCATCATAAACATCATCATCAGTTACATGACATAATTGAACTTCAATTATTTCACTGAATTGGTCTTTTTCTGGGTCAAAATGATTGTACTACATACAGTAAACTTTTATTAGAAAAAAATAAATAGTCAAAATTATACCTACAGTATGAAAAAATAATCATAAATTTAGATTACTAATTCAGTGCTGCTGGAAGCCTGAAATGTCTTTCAATTTGCCATGCCCAAGGCTGAGAAAGCCTTAATAGCCTGAACCTGCCTCTCTCAGCTAATGCAATCTAGCTGTGTGTTAATTAGGTGGGTGTTTGTCTTATTCCTGATTTACAAAATTGCGTTACATGGTTTAGCTATCTTGTGATATAATTATTATTTACAAAAAAACAAACCTGTTTCAAAATGGAAACTGATCTTATCAATAAACCTTTTTTTGTAGTAAACATAAGGTCTTTTTTAAAAAGAAACCTTTGAAAATTGTCTCAAAGATCATATTTATTTAATCTTATCAAACCCCTAAGTTGTTAACAGTAAATAAAACACTACTAGTTAAGTTTTAGTCTTTAGTCTTTATTTGTCACAGAAACATAAATGCACAGTGAAATGGAGTAATCAACTCAGACATGCTAGCTGCTTACATTTATAACACTGACAATTCAATTTGCTGTCTTCAATTTGTTTAATTTATGAAAGATAAAATCTTTATATACAATTGGGTGCAAATAAATTATGTTGGTCAAGTTTACATAAAAGATCGTAAACTTTGATGCTTTGATTGTGAAGTCAATCAGAAAGTAACGGTTGCAATTTGGCAAATTAAAATCAAATGTCCCATTTTTATTCAAACAAAGAAATGTCAAATGTTTGTTTAAAAAAAAAATTCTACAGAAAGCTATAGGTTTTGTATTTATGACTGACTGTACTCTCTAAATAAACCATGACAGAACTGTAAATTTAAAGATACAAAGAATGTTTTAGAATATATGACAAAAATGTTAGAAATTAAATAAATATCAACAGAGCTATTTGCAGATCTTCAAACCCTTGCAGATGCCTTCTGGACCACCAGGGAAAAGGGAGCGCACTACTATGTTTTGATAAATCTTTGCTTTAGTCATGCATTGATCTCGTACACTTTTCATGAGGTTACATAGGTTTTCGGCTTTCTGTGAGAAAAAGTGAAAAAGAAGCATTTAAATTAGTGAACAAACTGCAAGATCACCACAGTGCTGCTTTAAACTCTAAAGGGAATAATGTTAAAATATTAAAAAGCAATAACATTACTAGCTGTTATGTTACCTAGATGACTGGATGCCATTCATTTGCAGATCGTTTCAATTTATTTTGGAGAAAGAGGCTATAAATCATCTAAAAACTGATCTTTAAAAAGTATTCATGTATCTTAAGCACTTAAGCATCTTAAGCAAGATGCTTAAGTGCTTAAGATGCATGAATACTTTTTCAAGTATTCAGCAAGTAAGGAAAATGAGGTATACTTAGTTGGGGATAAAAGACCTAGTAGTGGCAACACCTCAATCTGACATCTGAGCTTAGCTTTGAGTATGAGTGAAAATGTCAAATAGTGATAAAGAATGCATTTTCCATCAGCTTATCTACAGATGTTTTCTTTCACATTTGAATATTTGAAAAGTCATTTTACCTGCTGAATTTCGTTTATGACCAAATACCTGGCCAACATCACTGACTCTTTGCACATGCAGCATTTATATGGCAGTTTCTGTTGGAAAAAAAAAGAGACAACCCAGAGTTTTATATTATTGACACATAGAGTTTTTTCTTATTTAAGAGCAAAACCATGAGACTTGTCAGTTTTACCCATGTGCTGTTTTCATTAACTTTCAGCACAAGTTCCTCAAGGATTACAGTTGACTCCTCAAACTTCTGCAATCCATCAGACACACTGGACTCATTGTGCGTGAAGACTGCAAATGCATCAAGCTAGATTACTTTGTGATCGTGAATTAAAACTTCACAAAATTTCCTCACACACTGCAAGTTCTTAAAAATTATTATTATATTTTTACATTTTTGGGGTCACTTTTTGTCTGATGTCATTTGATATTTTTTTAGTTTTATTATCTTTTTAAAACCAAATCTTCTACTAAGATATCCATTTATAGTAATTATTTTTTATGTAAATTATTTGCCGCATGATGGTAAAAACTTCATTTGACACTGTTACAGCCCAAACCATGTTCAGTATATTAGCTAAAGGCTAGATTGAATACATCTTTCACATTGTATTCCAAGGGTTTAAAAGTTCACAGTAAAAAGCTGTTACTCAGGTGTTATGTCAATTTTGCGTGTCTAAGACAGTTTGGCGTTTCTCCAAGTTGATAAACCTTCATGAATTTTAAATATGTCTGAAAATTTTGCTTGCTAAACACCAAAGGTTTTTTTCTTTATATCTTTGAGTCCAAAGTCTTAAAAAAACACAATACAGAAAACCAGTCACAGAATTCACAAAAACAATTTAACTTTGGCGTCAGGTCATTTGTACACTGTATACAAAAATATATAATATTGGTCAAAGTTTTTTTAGTGTCTACAGTGTATGACTACGCACCTCTCTCTCTCTCTCTCTCTCTCTCTCTCTCTCTCTCTCTCTCTCTCACGCACCCACACACAGTTTTATTAGTTAGAAGATGATGATACATAAATATATTCATATTTTATTTTCATGACAAATTTGACATAATACACAGCATTATTAACCTGAAGAAGATGGTAAGGGGCGATGGTGGTTTTATAGAAGGGGATCGTTTTTTTGTCATCCACCCCCGCCCCTCGCATCCCCCCTCAAATTGAGCCCTAATTATTTATCCTTATACCAACTAAAAATAATTTCTTGTATTTTGTATGTTTTTTTTCTATAGACATTGAAAAGTGTAATTAAAATATTAAACTAAGAAGGTTACAATCAAATGAAATAAGCACAAATATATACAACATTTACTCATGTAAAGTTCAGTACAGGTAAAGTTTTATTTGATCAGTAGATGGGTTACGTTTGTTAGTATTCAAATGAGAGCAATTCTTAAAATTGCAGTCTTAAAAAGGCTGCTTTTAGGCACAGTAGAATATTAAATTAAGTTTAGATGCTGAAAATCAAGACAAAGTTACAGTATAAAATAACTATAAGTGAGTGCTTTCTTTACAAGAACATAAATATATCCACCAGTAACTAGTAAATTATTGAAATTTGTATTCATTGTATGATACCAAGCTTTAAAAATATGATTACAAAATTAATTAACGTTGCAATTAAACATGGAAAATTCACAAACAGGAAAAGTTTGACAACTTTAGATCTTGCTGTAAGTTATTGAAGCTGTATTGAGCATCTTACCTGAACTTGCAAGAAATGCAGCAAAATACAAGAGATACAGCATTTTCAGGTTTTTCTTATGCAGCAAACACACTGAGATAATGTTAGATATCTTCTTTTGCTTAAGCACCATTTCAATCTCA
>JAAGKR010001458.1:8374-124825 GCA_011419295.1 Clarias macrocephalus
TTTTCATTACCCCCCCCCCCCCCCCCCCCATACCGCTGTGAATTTTGCAGTGCATCATGGATTACTCACACTTGTTTGGCAGCTGATTTTCATCTTAGCAGATGTTTGAAAATGATCATATCAGTTCGGTGCCACCGTCTCCTCAAAGTAAAGGCAAAGAGAAGAAAAAGTGTGTCAAAGCTTTTACTGGTGTCCTTTGTGTTCATGTTGCACTCTATAAAGGGAATGAACATCACACAGAAATCATTAATACCACAGGATCAGCCTTAGTGTTTATTCTGCTTCAAACAATGCGTTCAATTGAGAAGCTGACTTCTGGAACATTAAAATGTCAGCCATACAAAAGATGCCTTACCATTTATAGCAAACAGCTTTTTTTTTTTTTTTTAAGCATTTTCGTTTCGGGATCGTTTTTCAAGTAAACAAGTACTGACCTTTTTTTTTCTTTGCAAACTTGGCCTTGCTTCTGAAGAATATAATCTCAGCTTCTGCTTCTTCTAAATGCTGCATTTAAAATATGCATTCAAACGGCTGGAAATTTATTGACTCAAATGTTGACCTTTGAAAAAAAAAAAAAAAAGATGGGAACTGTGATGTTCTGGGGCCTTTACAGTTTTCACAGTTTTCGTATGAATCACTAAATTATTTTTCAGATGGCTTTGAAATAAGGTAATCGTGGGTCACTGATAACGTGTGTTTCGGGCGTACATGTACTTGCATCACAGTGTGTCAGACCAGACACAGTAAACTACGTCTATTTCGAGTGATAGTGTTCATTTTCTCTTTATTGCTTTGATGGAAATACCTATAATTAAACCCATGAGTCAGTTGGGAATTACATAAGAGTGTCCTCTTGTCTGTGGAAGTGGATGAGACAGTCCACACAAACCTAGCATGATGGTGATTAGTGTGATTCAGCTCTTTTTGACAAATTCTGTTTATGCTAAGTTCTCCAGCTGTTGCTTTCATGGACGTTAAAGCTTATATAAGAGAAATACTGAACACAAAGAGCAGCTTCCTCAGATTTA
The DNA here is from genome assembly GCA_011419295.1 of Clarias macrocephalus. Lineage (NCBI taxonomy): Eukaryota > Metazoa > Chordata > Actinopteri > Siluriformes > Clariidae > Clarias > Clarias macrocephalus. The sequence continues at coordinate 9,403 of JAAGKR010001458.1, forward strand.
ATACTCTTAAAATGGAACCATGGGGGGTTACCGTGTGCTTTTGCTAGGGAGTTTTGCCAAAGCACTGAATGATTATATCTTGAGAGAAAGGAAATTTAGGGAGAACCCAGACACTGAATTTCACATTGTCTAGAAAGCATGAGCAATCCGTCTGAGATGGTGGGACAGAAGGAAAAATGTAGACAGCCACGATTTGTCTCAAACACCATTTTTTTTTTTTTTTTAATAAGGAGGACTGAGTCCTGTTTACCCTGTGTAGAAAGTCTTTCCCCCTTGGCTGTCTTGCCACACATGTCTGGGTTTTTCCCTCTGAGTCAATGCTGACTGATGAACTTTCTCACTTTCTTCTCGACCGCTCTCACACACTTTTTTTCTCTGTGATCAGACTATGAGTCTGAGTTTGCTGTATATCACTTCTACTTGTCAGCCAGTAACACCACCCCTCTCTCTCTCTCTCTCTCTTTCTCACAGCAGACACAGGACACAGACAGACCCGGGTGTGCCGCGATTCTTGACTGCAAAAACCGAGACAGTAACAGCCCCTGCTCAGGGTTGAGTCTCAGACTGGGTGGGAACAGAGACAGTGCGTAACAGACAGGAACGAAAGCCAGAGCAGTGCTGCAAGCCATCTGGCCGGAGCCATGCAAAAACTTATGCAAATCCATGCAAATATTTTGCAAATAATTCCTTTGTGCAGCGTTTATTTGTTAGCGCTCTTCCTTGAGCCGTGACTTGGATCTGTCAAATGAAGTCAAAGGTTTGACAGATTATGATCAATTTTTTTTTCTTCTTCTTCTTCACCCTGAGGTCAGAGTGTAGTTTTTTTTTCACCAGTCATTCATGCATTCACCACACCTGAAAACCTCTCTTACTATTTGTCAGTGTCCTTTCTACATCCTGCTGTCTCTACATACTGTACACACCCAAGCTTTATTAACTGCCTTAACTTGACTTTTCTGTGCACGTCCATGCATGGACATGATTTACCTCAACACAGCACTTTTCCGAAAGGCTGCACGAGAACTTCCATATGCAAGTTTACTGCATATTGTGATTGTCTAAAGGTACTGTTCTCAAAGTGTACAATGATCTGTGTAGTATAGCAAGATAATAAAGAAATCAACAACTAATTCTTTATTTTATACGCTGAAAAAAAAATTCTAACATTTGAATAGTTTGATAGATTTGCATAAAATTGCCTGGAGTTTTTATGTCAAGTATAAAGTGTTCTCTGACCCCCAAAGATTTTGGTAAATATTTGTTTCATGTACCAGCATTGGACTAGACAAAAAAAAAAAAGCTGTTTGTAATTCATCTGGGAATGTTATGTCCCTGATTTTAATCAGCTTTGCTAGTACTTGATTATTTTTGGGAGGTTTTTCCTCAGATAATCATCTGCAAAATGTTCTTGCCTAGACTACAGCACATTCCAAGAACAAAAGTACATGAATTCCATAAACAAGAAATAGAGCGATTAGTAAACCATTGCCACAGAAAATCATGATCTAATCATCTAATTTTATTATTTAAACAATAAAATGATTCATTGTTAAGCTTTCCAGAATTCCAAACCAACATGTGACGTAACAATAAATGAAATAGTAAAAGATGCAAGAAATTTCATACAGGAACTAGGCCACAGATAACTACCTAGCAGCTGTTAGTTTGGGGGTGTGCACGCAGGGGTGTGTAGGGGTGCAAAACACAGAGAGGAACATTTGTTCAGTCAGGGGTGACTCAGCCACCAGCTGTGACTCTGCTCTGCCTCTGAGCCACGCAGCAAGCTGACTACTCTTTTAGTTATTGTCGCTATACAGTTATACCTCAGCACTGTTGAAGTCTAGCATCAGATGTTATGAATGCATTTACTGTTACATCACAACTCTGACAAGTAGGTCTGGTTGTAACATAAATATTTGTAGGTACACTGATCAGCAGTAACGTTGCTGCCGCATCGTGCCCTAAGTCTCCTGGGATAGGCTCCAGGCCCCCTCACAACCCTAATTACAGGATAAAGCAGTATAGACGATGATGAGCATTAGCCTAATGCTGGCTTTGATCTAATGTTAGCTTCAATAAAATTAGCTGACAACAGCAGAGCAACCATTGCTCTTTGTAACATAACACTGAGTTATGTTATTTTTAACTGACTACGTTTAGTCACTATCCGTGTACTGTAACTTGGCAAGCTTAACCTTACTTATGCTAGCTACCTAGCTATCAGCAGGTGAAAGCAGGTTCGTCTTACATGATGTCTGTTACATAACAACTCTGATAGTAGGTCTGGCTGTAATATAAATATTTGTAGGAACACTGATCAGCATTAATGTTAACACAACCGCCAGTAAATTGAATGACGTTGATTATCAGTTATATAACTCGTTACCATGGAAGATCATGGGCACTAAAGGCTCACCCACGCCCAAAGAGAACAAAGAGAACACAGCCTGTCCGGTCCGATCCCACAGAAAAGCCAATGCAGCACAAACTGCAGAAATAAAGTCAGTGCTGGCCATGATAGAAAGGTATCAGAACACTCAGTGCACCACAGCCTGCTGAGTTCAAGGTTGTTGACTCATCCTACAAATTCCACAGATCACAATCTAATCGAGCATGGCATGAGCCAGAAAAACAAGTCAAAGATCTACAAGTAAAAGATCTGCCGCTAGCGTCCCTATGCCAGACACCACAGCACACCACCAGAGGTCCTGTAGAGCCATACACCGAGGGGCCCTCGAACCTACTGGTGGTTTGAAATTTATGTCTGATTGGTGTGTTTTAATGTGCGCATTAGTAATTCTAATGCAATTCTTATTCCATCCAGAGTTTCCGAGTAGGAATTATTAGTTGAGAGACCATTTTCATCATTTTTTCCAAGTCAGTGGTCGGAAATTACGAGCTACGACCTTAAGCCGAATGCAGCGTGACTCAAGAAAGAATTTTAAAAAGAGAGACTAGGGATGGACTGACTGTTTATAGGAATATATAAAGGAGCCAACTTGTTTGACAGGCATTCAATAATGTAAAATATAATTGTTTTATAAAGAACAATGCATTGTTTTCTAATGAATAGAGTAATAGAAAGCAGTTAGCTAATTACTTTTGGCCATGCTTTTATTAAAAATATTTCTTTGCTTCCCATCAGGCTGAATCACACCAAGCTGGCATCAATGGCATCTGCAGAAAATATTTTGGGTGGTGGTGGGGAGTGCTTAAGACTAGATGGGGCAAGTAAAATACTCGGAATGACACCCTAAATAGTCTATAGTGGATAGAGGATTTTATGGTTATGCAAGTTAATACAAAGTTCAAGACACTGAATATTATTGTGTTACATGATTGCAAAAATTCATGCTTGCAAATTCCTTTAGTGATCTCATGTAAAAATCAGATTAAGATATTCACTTGAGATCAGCCAAGGATTGATTAATTTCCAAATTCCAATCTGAATGCATCATCACAAATTAATCAAAGGTTGGGGGGGGGGGTGATTAGACTATATATATATATATATATATATATATATATATATATATATATATATATATATATATATAATATTAATTATTGGCTGATAACAAATATTATCAGCGTTTTACTTAAGAATACAGAACCTTCTTCGTAATTAAATTCAAAAGTGTAAGTCACTGTACCTACCCCCTAGCCTACATGTTATGGTTTCATTACACACTAGATCTAACCACAAACTAACCACAAAAAAAAAGTTCAATAGATACTCTTGTGTGACATGTGGCTCAATAAAACTTTATCCCCCTATTCCAAAGCAATTTGAGCAAAATACAACAAAAAATTCCTCAGGATTGAGCTCATTAGACCTTTTTGTTGCAAAGCTTAAAACCCCCCTAAGTTACTCAACCTTTTATCACTGACTATACTTCTTTAGAAATTCTTTATAAAACTCTTATAAAACAATTCCTATTGAGTTTTACACGTGGAAACTAAATACAGTGTCTCTGATGGGGTGACAGTGAACACAGCTGGCTCTTCTGTCTGCCTGCTCTCTATCTTGCTCACCTCTTACATGTCCTCTTCATGAGCCTATTTACTATCATGACCTATCATGACCTAATGTCTCTCCTCCTCACTCTGTTTCTCCTATTCCCCTCCTAGCTGTGTCAAAATAATGACCTTTTCTCTTAAACGTCTCTTATATATGTGTGTGTGTGTGTGTGTGTGTGTGTGTGTGTGTGTGTGTGTGTGTGTGTGTGTGTGTGTGTGTACCCTGCAATGGATTGGCACCCTGTCCAGGTGTACCCCACATCGTGCCCTAAGTCTCCTGGGATAGGCTCCAGGCCTCCTCACGACCCTAATTACAGGATAAAGCAGTATAGACGATGATGAGCATTAGCCTAATGCTGGCTATGATCTAATGTTAGCTTCAATAAAATTAGCTGACAACAGCAGAGCAACCATTGCTCTTTGTAACATAACACTGAAGTTATGTTATTTTTAGATGACTAGGTTTAGTCACTATCAGTGTACTGTAACTTGGCAAGCTTAACATTACTTATGCTAGCTATCTAGCATAAGGTTTGTAATCAGCAGGTGAAAGCAGGTTCGTCTTAAGGAATAACCAATTTTTCTATTCTGTTGAATAAAAATCCCTCCCGTTTCTGAGCTGTCTGATAAAATCAGTTGAGCTCACTGCTGAAGATTGCAACGATAACATCTCCCAGCCAAAAAGCAACAGAATTATGTGCACTCAGTAATGCCATGTTTGTCAACATTCAAAAGTTGCCCCCTAAATACTGTATATGTCAGATTTTTCAAAGCTTGCACTGCAAAAAGATTTGGATGATGGGCTTGTCATTAAGGATGGTGCAGGGCAGTAATTTTAACATTGTGGCCATGACCATCCCTGGTCACCGCTTGGGGCCAGATATAGATTAATATAGATTAATTTCCTATAACAAAATGGCCCACTGATTGCTATTCCTTACTTAACAACTAGACATTGTGAATATTAGGGCTTTTGACAGTTTTGGACTTTTTGACAGAGAAAAAATTTTAGCCTCTGGCCTTGTTGCAGTTTACCATAAAACACTGATCATTTATCAAAGTTGTCTTAACTCTTTGATGTTATGCGTGATCTTTTTGTCTACAATGATCCATTTCAGCCTACAACAGGCCTGATGCAAAAACAGTAATTACACATTTGGAAATTCACAAAAGCATAAATGGATTTCTTCATCTACAAAGCCATTTGCTTGAAGACATAAACCCATCGTTGCTTAGTCAGTCTTTTGTGCTATAAAACGCAACACTTTTGTCCAAATAGACATGAATGTCGGTACCTCGTGGGTTTTAAACTATACAATACAAAGCCGAAAGTAGTTGAAACCAATGAGGCAGCGTTTGTTTGAAGTGTACTAACCACCTGCATGCTCATGTCAGGACATGCCTACTGGCCACGAGACTGAGAAGAGCCTCTACAATAAAGTGAGTGAGCGATAGGTTTTTCCTGCTGTTAGAAAGCAGCAGGTGTGTTTGTAGAGTAATGGTAGTAAATGACAGTAAGTGGCTGTATCCCTTCATAAGGAGAAGGCTCCAGACTGCTCCTTGACCTGGCTGCCCTCGGGCCATCTCTCGCTCTTGCTCAACCACCCACCACCCACCCTCTTCTGAGGAAAAGTGTAAAACTCTAATATCATGATTGTACACCCATCAGCCATGACATTAACAATAATTATCAATAATATACCAGTAAACTTCTCACAGGATCATGGGCACATGAGTGTTACCTATGCCCACCTAGGCCAGCTCATAGCTCACAGCTGCCCCAGAAAACCCAAAACCCACTCACTCATCACTCACTCATCATCTATACCGTTTAATCCTGTATTCAGGGTCACGGGAGCCTATCCCAGGAGACTTGGGGCACATGGCAGGGTACACCCTGGACAGGGGGCAAATCCATCGCAGACACACACACATACACTTACTCATTCACACACTACAGGCAATTTGGGAACGCCAATTAGCCTAACCTACATGTCTTTGGACTGTGGGAGGAAAGCGGAGTACCCGGAGGAAACCCAGCAAGCACAGGGAGAACTTGCAAACTCCATGCACACAGAGACAGGAATTGAGCCTGGCCAGGGATCGAGCCCGGACCCTAGTGGTGCAAGGCGACAGTACTAACCACTACACCAACGTGCCGCCAACCCAAAACCCAAGTGGTCTAAATGTTTTTTTTTTATGTTATGGCTGATCTCTAGCTATGGCATATGGCATTTACAGTATATCCTCAGTAGATAACATCATGACGTGTCAGTGCTGCTTTTCATATTGCCTCTGACTTGCACATCAAATGTCAAATGTCTTAAATGTTATGCATCAGTATGTGTCATATTGTCCCATCATTCACTGTTTCTGGTATATCAGTGTAACAAATCCTGCATAAAGACTCTTGGTCTTCAGAAGTTTGTACCATCCTTTTTATCAATGTGGAAAAAAAATTATTTTAAAAGTCATTGGTTTACCTGAATTTAGTTTTTATACAGTTAGCTTCCTTATTCCATTCTTATATGTGTAAATGTTGCAGGTCAAAGTGTGTTAACGCTTTGTGAAAGCTGGTCACTAGAGACACAGCGACCACTCTGTTTAAGGCCACTCCACTAGGCCACACCAGCTGTCAAAGGATCCTCTTGTAGAATTTGAGCCGTAAACGCTGATGTCGTTTCTGCTTAATTGAAAGCTGTACATGTACCAAAAAAAAAAAAGCTGGTCGGCATCAAAATAGGTCTCCCCTATTCTCGTAAACCATTTTCACCACTTCTCATTTATGTTTAAATGTTAACTGTTTTTTCAGCGACCCACAGGTTTCTCTTGGTCTTTTTGATTTTGAGTTGTATGTAATACACCCGGGTTACATCAGCATCAGGCAGATCGTAATGCTTGCAAAGAGACCTTTAACAGAGTTCTCAAGAAATACACCATTATATATTTGTTTTCCCAAAGAAGCGATTTAAAATTCTCTCTAAATCAAAGGACACAGCGAAGGGAATCAGTGACTCTAATGTCTAAAATGATTGTTTCAGCATGCACTTTGATTGCTTTGACATTTCAATAAAACCAGATTCTGCCCAAATATGTATTTTGATATGGATAATGAAAGAGTGGCCCTCTATTCTTACCGAAACACTGGCTTTTGACATGCAGTATAAATGCATGCTTTATTTATAACCGACTACGCTTCTTTTGTTTGGAGTAGAGTTTCGGGAGGGTCTGACTTGGCTCTTGGCTGAATGAGACCGATGAGTAAACGTTTCAGTTTAATACCACGGCCCTCGTCTTGGAGCTGAAAGGGCTTGAAAAGCAGAACTTGCGCTGTTGTGGTTGTTTCGCTGAAATGAGAGTTCCCCTTTTTTCCACCCTTCAGAGATTTTGTCTGAATGTGTGGGTGTGCAGACACACAAATGATGGGCTTAAAGGGTCGTCGGGCACATGTATGTGTGTATAATTGTTCGGAATCAGACAGTCACACTTTGGACAGTTGTTTAGCTCCTGCTCCATCAGTAAGGCTATTACTGTTGTGGTGGGTTTTGTGGGAACGCTTCCCCTCTGTCCAGACATTTTTTTTTTCCTGATTTTGGGGTGTGTGAGTCACACAGATACTGTACACACATTTGTGGGAGTGTGTGAGTGTGTGCGCCCATCTGTAAATAAACATATTATCATTCTCTCCAGCCAGCCTCTCATAGCTCTGCCCTGTCTGGGCCAACTTTTTTTTTACGCCCACAGTTTAAGGCTTTTCTTATTTTCTCCCTCTTATTTTAGTACAACCATACACACATAACAGAAATAGCATATGTTTTTTTGCCAAGTCTTTGGGAAGTTACTAAATGCGTCTTTAAAAAAGTGCAGAATAGATTTTTTCGCTCCTCAACGTCACACTTTTGGTCAGCAACGACAGTTTGAGGTCACTGCCATGTGTTGCTTTTCCAGTACCTTAACCCTGCCCTCCTTTTTTTTGTGTTGGGCAGAAAATAAGGACAACATGATGGGAAAAAAAGAGGGTGTTAACAAGCTGGCGAGAGAGAGAGAGATTGGGAGTGGGGTGGGGGTGAGACTGTTTTTTAGGGATACTGATAGGAGTCAGCCATGTGGTGGGGTTTAGGGGGTAATTTAGCTCAGGCTTTGTGATGCTAATAGCGGCACACGCATACTAGACAGACGGAAACACACAAGAATGGCTGTTTGACATCACAGAAACTAGAATTGTGATTTGTGTTTGAAATGATATTTTTTCCTGCATTTTTTCACCATTTTGTGTTATGTTTTGGCCTAATTATTAGTAGTTTACTATAATGGCTTTATCTTTGAGCAACTTAACATTTACAAGCATAACTATCGTATAAAACGGAAGAACGCACTTACTCACAATATCAAATCAAATCTCGCATTAATCTATAATGACATACAGTACCATTGAGATATGTGAACCATTGTCTGGACTCATTTGCAATACATTGGACTAACTGATAACTGAAGTGTTGGGCACAAAGCCAGGAATTAGTGCGTGGTTTTGGAAAGGTACCTTTGGAAAAGATTTGGGACGGCTTCATTCCGGGATCATGAGTGGAACAGGAGTGACACATGTCCCGAAGCAAAGAAAAACACAGATGTCTGTACAGCTGGGGAGGCTGGACACCAATTCCAAATAAGACAATGGGATATGTCTGTGTTTTTTCAGGTTGACAGTGAAAGGAGAGTAAAAATGAAAAAAAAAAGGGAAAAAATATATAAATATGTTGTGCTTGTCTAATTAATAACTCACTGATGTGAAGTCTTTTGTTGCTTTCAAGGATTTATATTATCTGCTTTTATGGGTTCTAAAAATAAGAATGGTCAAATAAATGATTTAATTATTTGTCACTCTAACCCTTACAGGACAGTTTTTTCCCCTGCATAGTTAGGATCTGGGGTGAGAGCGCAGGGTCAGCCATAATACAGCACCCCAGGAGCAGATAAGGTTAAGGGTCTTGCTCAAGGGCTCAACAGTGGCAGCTGGGTGGTGCTGGGGCTTGAACCCCCAACCTTTCAATTATTAACCCACACTCTAAAAAATGCTGCTGCTGGATAAATATTGGACCAACTACATGCTGGGTTAATTTAACCCAGCAATATGGATTATTTATTTAACCCAGCAAGATGGGTAAAATATTCAATCCAAATGCTAGGTCATATTTAACTATAATGTTGTTTTAATTCTACCTCACAAATAGGTTATTATTATTTTTATGTTTTACATGTCTATGGGTAAAACAGTTTAAACAGTTAAATTACTTTGATATACTGGTCTATTTTTGCAAACCATACATATATGCAATAAACAACACCCAATTAATTGTACAAATCATAGAAAAATATTTATATTTATTTTTTAAAAGCACAAGATCAGATAATACAAAACAAGTTCAACACAGACATCATTACGATACTATTACTGAGAAGCACGAATGCCTGAGAGCAGTGCTGGTCATCATCTCCCAACATCACGATGTAGGGGTTCGGCCTGGACACTTCAGCCTGCTGGAGATATTCCACGGTGTCGGTTCCAACCTTAGAAAGAAAGAAAGTTTATGGAAAAATCGAGAGGGCTGGCTAGTATGCATATTTGTAAGAAGATTAGTGTTTTGTAACACCTCAGCTTTTTATATGTGGTTGCTAACGCAAGCAACCTAGCTAAATGCTAGCGTCAGGCTAGCACTACAATTAACAGTTTAGCTTTCATTCATCACTTCACCACCTTCATACACCCTGCAAGCATTCTACAAAGAAAGCTATAAAGCTCAGACATTTTTGCAGTTTCTTTCATACACAGGTGGGGTTCTTTGGTTTGGCTAGCTAGCAGCCATTGTCAGATAAACTAGCATGCTATAGCACAGACCAGGCTGAAAGTTTGAGTGTAACATTAACAAAGTAATATATGTTACATACAGTGAACAAATTCAGTCATAGGTGAGTGAAAGTGTGTATACAGACCTTATATTTAAAGTTTACATTTCCTCTTAAACGCGTGAGGAGGAAGACCAAAAAACAGACACGAAGCTGACACAGCCACTGAATACACCAGTGAACTTTGGGGGAGGGGCGTTTCTTATCTGTGATGTTAGCTGTCACTAGCTAACCCAACTCCAACCAAGCAAGCAGGGTTTTAAAAAAGTACCCAATTCCCTGTAAATAACCCAGAAAAATTACCCAACAGAGGCAACCCAGCGTTTGGGTAGTAAAAACAACCCAGCATTTTTTTAGTGTGCAGGGTCTTCTCCGCTTGAAGCACAACTGCCCTGAAAATAATATTGTTATTCCAAAAATTGCGTGTGTGTGTGTGTGTGTGTGTGTGTGTGTAAACATTGTTACAAATATGTTCACTAGTCACTTATTTCTTACTTTAATTAAATGTTTGATCCTTGTTATGACTATGGTATAATTTACGTCATTTGTTATGGGGTAATGATACGTACAAATATTTCAACATTTCCAAAACTCTACTAAAGTTTAAAATAGAAGCTCAGTTGTCAAAGATCATTTCTCTAAGACACCAGGACCTGTTAATCATCTACCTGTAAGGTATTTATGACTTTTGAACTGGAAGTTGTAAATAATGTGTGGAAGTTTGTCGCCTACACATGGGACTATGTGATATACCTATATACAGGGTGTCTCAATATATAGGTGCAACTTTGTAAATTTTTAGAAGAAAGTGTCTTCCAAAAGTTTATATTATATATTTTTCAGATAGGCTTCGAATTACCTTGACCATAGAAAGGCCATGGTGAACATGCATAATGTCAGCTGTGTCAGCTCAAGTTCATCATGAGTGGGAGAGATGACTGTGTGTTTGCAAAGTTTACAAATAAGATTTTGCTAAAAAGTGTTAATTTCCCCTATGTACAGAGACTTTGGGACACCCTGTACTTTTTGACCTGAATAAGCTTTCGAGGAAAGTCCCAATTTTCGAAGAACTGTTTACTTTCAGGGCTTTTATGTTTCAGCCAGAAATTTTTAACTCGGTACCATAACGGCTCCCGCATGAAACCTCAGTTTACTAACACTGAACTTAGAGCGCATTTTGAAGGATGTTGTACCAACAGCTGTCCTAGGGCATGAATTCTACATCTGTACCGGATCTTTTATTTATTACCCAGCCCCAAAATAATTTACTAAAGACTGGAGTCTGTAAAACACACACTGCAAGTATGGTTTTTATATGTTTTTTTATTTATTTTTATAACTGGCCTTTTCATTTTTTAAATACATTGACTGGTTTGTATTAATGGAAGTCATGAATTTTTCACTTGTGCAAACCTGATGTGACGCTCAACAGTGTTTGCAGCCTGGTTGCAAGCATCAACACAACAGTGTCTCTTTTGTTGCTCAATTATAATCACATGGTATCACCACACCCTGTAAAGCCCACTGTCTTACTTTGACCCTCACAGTGCTGTCACGGTCTAGCCCACTGCCTCTTGACTGTGGCTGGGTGTGGGGATGGTCGAGGTTAAGACTGGCTGCATTTGAGGTTTCCTTTCAACTCTGGGATTGTCAAGCTGGATGGAGTTAATGCAAACCCCCTGTCTCTCACTGAAACCAGTCCTGAGCAAGCACTCCCACTGGTTTTACTCGTACCTTTTAATTACCTAAGGCACCAAACAATGGCAAATGCACAGAGGACCAAAGAGTAGTCGTGGCCAGAGGTATAATAAAGTTTCAACAGAAGTGGTTGTTCATTGCATTTGTACAATAGAGATGTCTGTGAAGTGTTTTTTAAGTTCAAGTTCAAATAATTGAAAAGAAAAGGTGCATGCCCTATTTGACATACACAAGTGACAATTACTCACTTTGGATTCTGAAATCACACTCAACTGGGATTAAAATAAAACAATAAGAATAAAAATAATAATAATAAAAAAACAGTTTTTACATGCTGGGGCTGCGACTTTTGCGATCCAGAGATCTGCCCAGGCCCGTCCCACTGGAGCCAAGAGAGATCTTTTGCCCTTGATCTCTCGGCTATAAATGATGTTTGAAGACTGAGTTCAAATGTAGCACAATCATTTTTCCAGTGTGGTAATTGCTTTTAACACTTAATGAGACCACCCAGGACCTTGTGCTAACTTTAATTGCTACCATTCTGTTCTGTCTTCTCTCGCTCACTTGCCCTCTTTCCGTATCTACGTGCATGTACATTCAATCTTACTCGCGTTATACTCATGCAGTTCTTACTGAATGTCTTAAAGTTATAGACAAAGAGGAACAGTTCCTTATCTATACGGTTCCAAAGCATCGAATTACCATTAAAAAAGAAAGAATCTAATTTTACCTAAAAAAACAACTGATATACTGGCTACGCAAACAACATTTCTCAAGGCCAGAAAAGCATGTGGTTGGAATGGAAGTGTAGATGGTCTAAAGTGCACAGCGATGAGCCACCGTGCATGATTCATATCTATTCTGAATATCTGTATCACACAGAAACAAACACTGCTAGAACAAATTACACTCTGTGGTTTCATATCTGATCTCCAAACTGAGCAGCTGTATATGGTATGGTTGTTCCACCATTAAAAATGTATTGTGTGTCTCATGGAATATTCTATTCCAGTTGGCTAATCGATGTGTCATGTTCAGAGAACTTGAAATGCCACTAATAACTCAATCTAATTAGACGTAATGGATTTTACGAGCAGCACCAATGGCCTGCCTAGTGATCAAACAACTACTATGTGCGGACAGTATAAGCAATGGAAAAACTCCCAGTGTTCATTGTTCTACAAAATTATAATTGAAAGTCATTTATGTAAGCATAAAGAAAGTGGATAAAGTATGTCAGCAATTGTTCTTAATAATATTTAAATAAGCTGTCCAGAATGCTAGTAAAATTAGCTAATTTAAGGACAATATAAAATGTATTAAATATAAAAATGGAACACCATCCACTTTTTTCCATTATTGGATTTGGTAGGTAAACAATGATGACCTGAATACCACTGCGTAACCTCATTTACTTGAATTCTTTCACTTTTAATTCAAATATTTGTAATTTGTGAACAAATTAACTTAGGGTAAATCTACACCGATCAACCATTACATTATAATCACATATCATTAACACATTAATATTGATGATCATTTATATACCAGTAAACTGGTCCCAGGAACACTTAAAAGCCAACTCGTTGGGTCAGATCCAATAGAAAAGTCAATGCAGTAAAAATCGTCCAAAAAAACATCAATGCTGGCCATGATAGAAAGACACAAAAACCCCCAATGCATTACAATCTGCCATGGATGGGATCCAGGAGAGGTCCCTAAGGCCAATGTCCAAATTCCACAGACCTCAATCTGATCAAGAGCCATGGGGATACGGTGGACAAACAAGTCTGATCCAAGCCGCAAACCACAGCACCCAAATCATCCACTGCCCATATCCTGGTCCTAGACACCACTGCACACCCCCAGATACCCTGCAGAGCCATGCCCCAAGAGGCCAGAGCCACCAAAGTGGCACAAGCCTGTGCCAGATGACTTTGGCCACAAGGCAATCTACACCCTGGACTGGGTGCCAATCCATCACAGGGCATGGGGAGAACACGTACACAGACCTGAGGCAGAAATCGAACCCGGACCCTGGAGTTGTGAGGCCACATTCCTAATCACTGTGACATCATGCCACCATAAAACACTTCATAAAGTATTATTTTTTTTATATGTACAATATCCCCCAATTTGACAGCTACAGCTATTAACTGGGAAAGCTAGGGGATTTTTTCTCTGAGACATGATGATCCAACCAACATCATTGCTTTTGAAAAGTTGCTTATGCTGTGTCACAGGGAGGCAAAGCAACAAATTTTGGGAAAAGAATTATCTGGCCTCTTTAACATACATTTACAGTACCCTGCTATATTTCATCCCATATAAATTCCATTTGCAGCCATTCAACACGTGATCATGAATAATGGTTGGCTGCAATGTCTTATGACGTTATTCCAATGTTCATTACTGTAAAGGGAAGTTACATCGCTGAGGACCTCAATGTTTTTGCAACCTACATGTGCACACATACACTATGAGCACTTTTGAAATGCCAATCAGCCTACGGTGTATGTCTACGTGCTGTTCGGGGAAAACTGAGTACCTGGAGGACACCCACAAAGCATGGGGAGAATGCAAATTCGACATACGCAGCCCGGAGGCCCTGGAGGTGTGAGGCAACAGTGCTAACCACAAAGCCACCGTGAAACCCATATTATATAATGTTGTTCTTTATTCACTTCTAGTTTTAAAACTTGGTTTAAATTCATGCTGAATGAAACTACTGTTTCCTTAACTGCATTTTGCACTTCTTACAGAAGTGCTTACTTGTGTCCATCAAAAAACATCCCCTTTCAAGCCGAAATAGATCAAGTGTTAAGAATGCTATTAAGGCAGTTGTTTTCACTGCATTGCATCACAACCCGAGTCAAGTCTGTAGAAATGCTTCTTAAGATTCTGCAGGTTTGCATATATCAGAGAGAAGGGGCTGCATTTAGTGTAAGGGGTGGAGGAGCATTCTTGACATGAAAAAGAAGGCCAAGGCTTTGAGATGAGAGGGGTGGGGGTAAACCAGCCTGTAATTTGGGCTGCTTCTGCACACTTTGCATTCTGCCTTCTTCCCAACCACTATTCTAGCAGCCTTGTAGAGCTCGCAACTGAAGAGCCTGTGTGCAATGATTAGATGAGGCAGAGTGACGGCGGGTGATTTTGGGAAACCACTTGAGGAGAAAGAAAATCAGTTGAGGACATTGGTAAGCCTCTTACTGACTCGAGCCCTCCTATTTTTACTTCACAAGGCCACCACTCCCTTAAGTATAAATATAGTCATGCTGGACTAAAAATAGTCACTTATAGAGAGCTATTAATAGCTCCTAAGGCCTCAAAAATTTAGACTGCCAGAAGGTTTTAGAAATGAGGCATGAGTAATCGTTACTGGGAAAAGAAAAGTCCCACTGTTCCCTTTCTCGCTCTCTCTCTCTCTCTCTCTCTCTCTCTCTCTCTCTCTGACTCCCCCTCCCAAGCTCAGTGTAAGAGGCTCCAGTATGCAGTCTACAAGTTCAGTTTCATTCTGCGAACCTAGCTGCTCATGAAGTCTTCTATTGTGCTTCAGTATGACGCCTCTGGGGCAGAGTCTGCATACACTCTCTTTCCACCACATTGGAGAGACTGGTGAAACACACTGCAAGCCATTGTCAGCCTGTAAAACACCGTGGATTTGGTGTACAAGAGCACTTATTATTATCAAACTTTACCCACTCCCTATAGGTCATATAATCCACTTAAGTGTCAAAGTTAACGTCACACCTTAAAATAAACATAACCAATCAAAGAATTGCTTTTTGTTATGGCTTCACGTGTCCTAAGACTTCACAAAGGCCTTATGTTGGAGCACAATAGGCATGATCTTCAAAAGGATTGCTATGTCAATTATGTTGTGGCATAAACCAAAGTGTGTGCAGATCAGCATAGGTAAATATGAGTCAGTATATGTTTTCTACGGAAAAATGTTTATCTTGAGTCAATAAAATCTGATAAATGTTTATTTTATTTACTGTGAAATTGCAATCAAGTAGTATGCAACTGCTTAGTATTCTTTGAATTGTCTCTAAGCTGTTGTCATGACAAAACCGTTTGCTGTTTTTCCGAGTAATCCTGCTATATCCAAATGCATTATTTATAAGAAATTGATACACACTGAACATTCATTTCCTGAATGTTTTTTTCAGTCATGCCCTGGTTCAGGCTTGAACATCTGCTGACAACTAGTAACTGGTATGTTTAATTAAGCTACTGGTTTATGGAAGTGAGATAAAGTCCCAACGATGCCTTGATTAAAGGCATCACATGGTGCGCTGAAAGTGGGAGCATTATTTACAGTCTGTTCAATTCGGTTGAGCGTGCAGAAGCATGGCACCAGTTTGACAGTTTTAAAGCAACCCAAACTGTGCACCCGTGCCTCCAGGACAACCTCAAAATTCGTATGAGAGCTTGGGCTGTAAAAGAGCCCGTTCTGTGGGTGGGAACTAGGAACCAGGCTCTATGCATATGAACCAGACTTCTCGTACCTGCCGACCTCAGGGTGGGAGTCAGACTGGAGCACAGAAATAGTAGCAGGCTGGGTGGCACACTCTCATTACAGATCACCCACAGATCAAGGCTTTATGAGCAGGAACGAGGTGGAAAAAATCATCTGGAGCCAGGCAGAATGTCTCTATGTCTGTGCCTTTTTGTAAAGAAAGCATAAGCTGGTTGGTTTTTCTGGGAAGGGCCAGTGCTCCCTCCCACCCTCCACCCTTCTCTCTGTGCCTGCTTACCTAGATATTCCAAAGCTGTGTCTGAAACGACACCCTATCCTGTAAATAGAGCACAGTTTTGAGAATCATATCTGACAGCATAGTGGAGAATATCCAGAAAGCAGCATGATAAGTGTCTACACATATACAACACACAGTGTCCATGTGGGTTATAGGCATAATGTTTTTTTTCCTGTTTGAGTATAACACAGCAAATGCCGACTAGTACAATTTTTTTATTCATATATATTAAGGATTCTATGCAGGCCTCTGCATCATTTCCTTAAAATTCCAGTTTGTTCTGAAAATCTAGTTTGCTAAAACACAAGCCGAGCTGGTTAAACAGGTACACCATATTTGAAAGCTGTAATGATTTCCCAGCCTGTTGGTCTACCAGCTTGATCACCTTGACCTACATTTTAATGGCTGGTAGAATCCAAAAAAAAAAAAAAAAAAACAGAGGAAACCAGAGTTGGGATTTCAGCCTGCTTGAAATGATCTGCGATGGTTTTTACAAGCTCATTCACCTGAACGTAGCCAAGTCACTCACTCACAGTTTACAGAGTCGTGGGAGGAGACTTAGGGCACGAGGCAGGATGGGGTTCCGATCCATCGAAGGGCACACACACTTACACTTTAATTCATACATGATGGGCAAATTGTGAACGCCAATTAGCGTAATCTGCATGTCTTGTGAGGAAATTGAGGAAACTGGAGCACATGCATGGGAAGAACATGCAAACTCCATGCACACAGACCCAAGTTGGGAATCGAACCCTTGACCGAGAAGGTGCAAGGCGACAGTGCTAACCACTGAGAAAAATGTAGTACATAACTGCCGTGCCTATTTAGTGCAGTAATGTGTGTATACTTGCAAATATTTTGCAATAAGATAACACTTCTCTTTCCAAGTTTCTTTGGAAGCAGTGGGCTGGAAGGATTGTAATATCAGTCATAATTGCTGATATTTCTCTTGCGTGCATGGTGTTTGACCCAGCTTCTAATCTGAAGTATTATATCCAAGGTTTTAGGAGAAACAGTAAGCCATGGGCTTAGCGGGATACATTCTTGTGCTGCAAGCCACATTATTCACTTCTTAATCACGACGACTGAATAAGGCTGTCTCGTGGGTTTCGAAACGCCTCTCGCTGAGGCACGCAGCATTTTTTCCCCTCCGTTTCTTTTCCGCATTCCTGACATACCAGCTGGGTAACTGACAAACCGAGCTATTTTTGCCCTCGCATCCTAACTGAAACATCTGTTGAATGTGTGTTATGAATTTTTCTGAGAAACGTTTCAGCCTTTCACACTCCTTAGGATTTTGTGAGAACTGTGACACTTGTCAGAATCTTGCCATGAAGTATACGATGATGCGTTATTCTCTGCGCGGATCGGTTCATCTTACGCTTGTGTTTTTGTCCTTGTGCATTTTAAAAGACGACCACTTTTTTTTTTTTTTTTGGTTTTCTGTTCGTGTCGGGGGAATCTCCACGAAGCGCTCAAATTGCCCATATATGGTCAATGACGTTTCCGGAGATACCGATGCGTAATCGGTAATACAGCCACGTCAGAGGTGAAAGCAACACATATTTAGCTCAGGGAGTGCCTAGAAATAGACATGCTCCTACCACACGAGGTAAAAATAATGGAATACAGCGTAAATGCTCCTGATTTGAGGATTTATCCTATTTCTGACACCATAGATGTAAATGACTTATAATAATGAATAATATAATTAAAACACTTCTGTGTAAGAACATCTTATCACGTACTGAAGGCTATCTAAACCAGAGTACAATCTCTGAGCCAAGTATGTCATTGTTCTTATTTTGTAATATAAAACATGCAATAAAGTAAGCACGGTTATGATAAGTTGGTTATGATGTTTGCGCATACAGTATGTTTGCACTGGGCCATCAGTTAAAGCACAATGCACTGGAGAGGCCATCCTGTCTTTTTAATCTAGTGGACAATCCTTGATCTCCACAGCCACCTGAATCCTGTGACTACCTGTTGCTTTTAGGTGCATCTCAACCCCCATCCCCCACCCCAAACATACACACACACGCAGACCTTCTGAGTGAACCTTGGACCTTGAACCTCTGAAGCACCAACACTACCTTGAGGACCACAGTTCCATCCAGACAGTGCACAGGCTTATTATTCATTTATATTTCACACTGCTTATCCTGTGTAGACTTGCAAGGAACCTGGAGCCTATCCCAGAGAACTCAGGGCACAAGGGAGGGGATATCCAGCATGGGGTGCCAACCCATCCCAAACACACTCTCTCACACTACATGCAATTTGAATGTGCCAATCAGCCTACTACTTTGGGCTGTGGGGGAAAACCAGAGTATCTGGAGGAAACCTACAAAGCATGGGGAGTACATGCAAATTTCACTCACAGATCGGAGGTCAAGATGGAGGTGCAAGACAACCTCCCCACTGAGTCACCATGCCCCTTTGCTGGCTGTATTATTTATTTTCAAATAAGATTTTGCCTTGGTAATTGATTTTTTTTTTGTTCAACAATGACCTGCTAACCTGTACTCCTACATGTTAATTGCAGCAGACACTAGTATGGTCCAGACTGCTTATAGGATGATTTAGTCACCCAACAGTGTAAAGACTCCAAGCAAAGAGTAAAAGAGCAAGGTTACTATAAATCTCAAGATGACTTTTGGATACAAACAACCCAAGAAATCATGGAGAAATTATGTATATTAGGTCTTCTTCCAGACTAGAGAGAGTGTGCCAACGTAAACAGGCTTGAATGACCTCAGAAATGCCTGTTCCCTGAAGTGTAGTGATGCAACTGCAACGGATATGATGCCGATACCAGTAGATGAGGATGTGAACACTTTCACTCAGCAAACAACGCAAACCATGTCCATTTGCTCTGTTTGCATAACCTGACACTTCCCTATTTGAGTAGTTGACTACCTGTGTGTGTGTGTGTCTTAGTTTTGTTGTGTGATGAATCAGAACCTTTACTCACCACCACTCCTACCTCCACATACCCCAGCCCCCACACACCACCCCCTCAATTCAAGACATAAGTCAGATGCTTCATTTCCACACAATAATTTATTGAAACAGCATTGACGTTCACATGATGTTCAAAACACATATATTAATCTTTTTTTAAGTTATGGGAAATAAGTTACAAAAAAAAAAAAAAAACAGCATTTCATAGTATCCATCCACATGTATTCTAACACTGGCCTCTTTGCAGCAGTGAAAAGCAGCTGCATTCCACATGTATAGGTATAGTAGCATAGAGATATTAGTCCAACAAATATGAAATTGCAATGTTAAGCAAAAAAGTCCAGCAGCAGTTGTCCTATAGCTAGGTTTCTACAATGCCGGACAGTCTCTCTTTCTTCCTCATTCTCTCTCATCATTTCTGTCCATGGTGCATGGGAAACCGATTGCGCGCGCTCCTACGCAGCGCGCATGCGAGCACTTAGTCCCCCTACATCGCGTAGTCCTACGGTTCTCTCTCCTCCTCTGCATTCTCCACCACCGCAAAACAACGCTCCCTCACAGCGGAGGACGAAACTGGGCCGCGAAGCCCAACGAGGAACTTTCCTTTCTGTTTCCTCCTCCAGCGTCTTGGCTGAACAGTAGCTGACGCAGAGCGGGTAAAAAGAAAAAGCCCCCCTCGCCTCTTTCTTTCCTTCCGCTCCTCACAGAACCAGACATGGTTTGGTATGATTTTTTTTTCTTTCCGCGCTCGCGGCGTCTTTCAGCGCTCGTGCAGTGACAGACAAGGCACCCACTGGTTCCTGCAACGGCTCTCGTCGCAGTAATTTCCCACCTCCTTCAGCGCTTGGCATTTAAGTGGCTGACACTGAGGATTCTGCAAAGAAAAAAAAAGACAAAACGCGCATTAGTTATGTGAAGTTGCACAATCAGAAATCCTAATGCACGCAAAGATGCATGCGACTGCACTTGGTATTGATGCTTGATACTTACAGTGACCAAGATGCAGTGGAAATCTCTGGGCTCGCCGTTGTTATTGCTTTCTTGCGAACTTGGTTCTCCGATCACCTGCGCCAGGCGCCTCAGCCCGGACACGCGCAGGATGTGAATGTCGTTCTCGCAGCAGAAAGCTTGCAACAGAGTGAAATGAATCTGAAGCGCGATGTCGTCCTCATCCTCCTCGTCTGTAGCCAGGACGCATAACACCACGCTGTCTGGATCTCTGTGACAGAGGGGAAGAAAAAAAAAATCAATCGGTTAACTTCGTCGTCAATAATGCACGTCTAAATAATTATATTCAAGCAATCAGGATAACTGCTGATTGATAGATAGAAGAAAAGATACTTACACATTCATTAGCTTTGCAGATTCGTACACGCCGACAGTAAGGCAGTCCTGTCGCTGTGCTGCAACCAGCAGCTCCTCTAAGGCTTGACTCACAGCATCCATCCTGGAAAAACAAAATAATTTGCTAAGCACCTAGTGCAAACCTTTGCAGTTGTAAGTTTCATGCACTTGTTAATGTTACTGTCTGTGCATGCAACGTCAATGATGCAAAGTTAATCCTTTAAAATAGTACTTACTTTTTCTCAGTAATGTTGCCTTTAACGACTTCTTCCAGAGTCATGATGTTGTCCAGTAAGCAAAAGTAGGCAAATCCAAACGCCTCAAGTGAAACTGCAAATGATAGATTCCGGTTAGAAAGCGTCTCCGAAACAGCGCGAGAGAAGAGTAATCCAAAAAAAAAGTGTCTCCGATTGCTTTAGTCCTGATTCCTGTCTTGCTCTGGTCGTAGTAAAGTTTCGTCTACCGGCTAAGAGCGAAACCCAAGCCTTATATTGGCGCTCGAATGTGGGCGTGGTCTCATCCAACGCTCTCTGCTTCTATTGGTCTGGAAGCGACCGGGAACTTTCTATGCCTCTCTCGTCATTGGTGGTTTACAGATCTCAAGCTTAGGGCCCACGTGGGCTGTCTTGATGCCCCCCCCCCCCCCACACACACCTTACCTATTGCAGTTCTGTAGTTGTTTATGTCACGATGGTGTTGGAATTTCCTGAGTTTCTCTTGTATTTTCGCATTGCTTTGAAAAAGAAAGAACTTGCATCATGTCAGCTATTTCACCAGAAATTAATTTGGAGGCTTATTCAGCTATTTGAACCCATACATACATAAATATGTGCGCACACATAGGTCTTTACAGGTGAATAATGTACAAAGATATAGTAATTACTTATATAAAGGTTTTAATTAATGCATGCAAGCCTTGTTGCACTAGTTTAACTTCTCTGGAAGTTAAAGATATTTTTGTATTGTTTTCAGGTCTGGTTTTTGCATTTTGCGTAATGCACTGTTTTCATTCCCAGTCTGCACCGGCATTCTAGAGGGTGATCGGGTTTATCTACGTTACCTGGAACTTTCCTCACGCGCTGTTCCTGTTCCAGCTGGTCTAAATATAGGAGGCTGGTGCACTCCCAGCATGCTGGTGTTATTGCCTGCTTCTTTATGTACTTTTGCTATTGCAGGACTGGCCTCCTAAAACTCTGTTTACAAGGTCAACTAATAGGGGCATTTATTTATTGATTTTATTGCGCTTTAAAAAGTGCACAAAAACTTCTTCTTAATACCCACCAGTCATTGGTTATTTGCTCTACTCTACTTTCTAATAATCTCAGAGGCCATGTTATTCATGCATATGCTTTACCACTATGGTGAAACAAATGCCTTTGTCCTTAGCCTTTAGCCATTGCTTGGAAATACAAGTACACACACACAGACACACACACACCTCTTACCCAAGCTGTGTTACCTAACTCATATTACTAGGCCCAATGACGCCCCTTAGTGGATGAGCACATTAAGTTTAGACAGCGCAGCCCTATTTATACACTACACCGCACAAATACTGCAGTGCATGATCAGCTACCGTCACCCGGCGGTGACAAAACGTAACTGCATCCTTGCATACGTTAACCATTTATATCAAATGTAGAATATAATGAAAAGAAATACAAATAAAATGTTTGATAATTAAACAACGTAAAATAAAATAATGCATTGTAAAATTTAAATCTTTGTGATAAGGTGGCCGTAAATGTACATCAAACATACAAGCTAGGAAATAATCAACTACATTTCAAGAGGTTGAAATTTAAGTCAGGTAGTGCCACCTGCCGGGGGGAAAATGTAATTGTATCAGAATTGATATTTAATATGAATAATAAGCACGGGATCTATAAATAAATAAAATAAAAATATAAATAATGATATAGATCTGTAATTGAGCATAATTATAATTACCACTAATAATTAATTTCATAAATGTGTTCTTTCTCTCTCTCTCTCTCTCTCTCTCTCTTTGTGTGTGTGTGTGTGTGTGTGTGTGTGTTCTACGATGAGCAGACCACATCTTTCCTTGATGGGATTGCATTAGTGAATAACGCTTATTTGACACCCCAGCCTACAAAAAACGTAATATACAGGAAGCACTTTGCATGAGAGCCGGATGGGGGAAAAGGCTCGACTTTTTCCCCTCGATGGTCACGCTGCCATTGTCCTCTGGGGAACCCCTGCAGCTGGAATAAGCAACATTACACACAACTAGAAATCAACCGTGGCTTAAACACGACACCTCCAGTAATCACTGCCAAATACCACATCTATACCTATATTAGGTCTGGCTTGATGTCTCTGGAAACAAAGTATTACACATTGCATTAACATTCAGCCTATATTAGCATATTAAGCTTCTTCCTTAGCGGTACCTGATGACAAATTAACCTGACTGGCTCTTTTTTTATGTTGTTTTAAGTTAGACCTATATGGTGCTATCTTTTCATTTAAGGTAAAGAGATAAAGCAACGAACCAAACGAAGTTTACACTCCCCTTTCCCCTTCTTCCCCAAGATGCTGCTTATGCACGGAACACTTTAGGTCCAGGACTGTAAATATATGTTGTTGTTTTAGCAATACATTCTTCTTCTGACAATACCTGTTTGCACTGCACCATTCATGTTCTACTGAACATATTTTCCACGATATATACTGTTATATTTATATTTGAGGTCGATTATGTTTTTTGTTTGATCCTTACATTCTGTTTATTGCTGCTGGGCTTTGAGACCTACCAAAATTTGATTGTATTACTTTGGTTGTAAACTTCTGACACCTTTCTATTGGAACCAGCATTAACCTTTTCCTCATCGGAGTGAAGTCATCGGACCTTCACTCCCCATGTGCATCAGTGAGCCTTGGCCACCCATGACCCTGTTGCCAGTTGACCAGTTTTTTCCCTTGGATCACTTTTGGTATGTCATATCTCAAAAGTTTTGGAGTTGCTCTAACCCAATTGTCTAGCCATTACAATTTGTCTCTTAATTCTGACAGTAGCTACATTTCAATTCCTAAACAATCAAATCCAGGAAAATGTTAATTCTGGTTGTGATAGAAAGGAGTCAGAACACACAGCAAAAGTGGTGAAGAAATGGTTAGCAGGCAAAGACATTAACGTTTTGCAGTGGCCCAGCCATAGTCCTGACTTAAATCCAATCGAGAATCTGTGAAAGGAGCTAAAGATCAGGGTGATGGCAAGAAGACCCTCCAACCTGAAAGAGTTTGAGCTCATCGCTAAAGATGAATGGGTAAAAATACCAGTAGAGACATGCAAAAAGCTGGTCAGCACTTGGTCAGGAAGCGTTTGATTGCTATAATAGCCATTAAAGGCTTTTCTATTGATTATTGAGAAGGGTATGAATCATTTTGGACATGCCACTTTTTGTTCAAATGTAAATAAAATATGAGTAATATTTTTTTTTCCACAATGATGCCTCTTGTACATCATCTTATTACAGTATCTTCTGGGAGACGCCTGTGTCATTTCTAATCAAGAAAAAACTTGCTGGTTAAATAAAAGTAACTTTAAGTCAGAATTTGCCTGGGGTAGGAATAAGTTTCATTAATTTAATCATTTATTTATTTGAAACCTTTTCTGAATAATTTCACCCATAGCTCATAATATCGATAGGTCTTCAATGCTTAGGGGAAAAAACAAGTCATCAGTTTGAATGCTGAAAGAATCGGCTCTTTCGGCTGAGTTCATACAAATGATCCGACTCACTGAAAAGATCCGGACTCCCATCACTACTTAACGTCGCTCTGTGAATCTCCCAATAGTCGCTTTCTATCAATTCTGACGTAAGAACGTTTAAAAATCAGCGCAGTAAAGCATTTCACCTGGCTCCAGGTTTCCCGCAGAGAGACAGGACAAGTGGCCGGAGCAGGCAAGCTGGAAAAACTCAAATGTCCTTATTTCAACATCGTTTATATTTCAGCCAACTAAATAATCAACTCTTTTACAGGCTGCTCAGGCTTTTCTATATTATGACTGAACCCCTGTGTCTTCAGCATGTCTTCTCCCATCTTCACCGACATCTTTCACTGTAAAGAGGGTGCGCTGTTGAGAGGTTTATCCTGCTACACGGACGATGGCCTGAATGACAGTCTGGACGGGTAAGTCTTCCATGTATGGGCCATTCTACAAAAAGGTGGATTTGCTGATACCAAAATCATTTAAATTAACATAACATGCACATTAATTGTATATGAATGTGCATGTTATGTTTCAGAAAATATAATATGTACTTTCAATCATGAAACACATTTTATAAATATAATGTTCAACATTTAATTGTAACTTCTTCTTTTTTTTTTTTTTTTTTTTAAAGGCAAAGTTCAAAAAATATATTGTCACTATGATCATTTGGACATTTGAAGTTGGACCATGTGCTTTTCATCTAAAGATATATTTTTCATGAAACAAATCTGATTCACAATAACATCAATATCTTATAAAATAAGTTAAACACTAAAATAAAAATAAATAAAAAAAAACAATAATTGGTGTATTTGGTATTATTAATAATAACCAGTCAGCGCAAACTTCGTCATTGGTGTTACTGTCACAAAGTTTTTTATTTTGAAATACATTTTGAAAATTTTCTGGCATCAGAGGTCACCAGATGAAAAGCACTGGACAAATGCAAACCGTATGTCAGGTGTCTCTTTATAAATTTATAATGGTCAAAATTGTACATAAAACCTGATGTCTAATAATTCATTGATTTTGACATGAATGAAGTGAAAGATGTGGTCTTGTACTGTACATGGAAGCCATTTTGTAAATGGTTATGATTTTTCTCCAAATTGTCATTGGTGTACCATCATTCATTGGTGTAAATTAATTTTAAAAAAATGCCTTAAGCTCTTCTTTCTGTAGATTAATAAGGTTTTTAAAGACGTTTTAGTATAAAGAGGTTCTAGGTGGGAAAGAAATTATTAATTTTAGGAGAGTTTTATGACCCAAATTCCACCTCTTCTGTAGAATGACCCGCATTAATGTCATAAAAAACTCTGGGGCTCACTGGCAGTGGTGATTAAGGTTTCATCAAACAATAAGTGTATCTACCAGTTGGTGTATTGTTCAAGCCAC
Organism: Clarias macrocephalus; assembly: GCA_011419295.1. Classification (NCBI taxonomy): domain Eukaryota; kingdom Metazoa; phylum Chordata; class Actinopteri; order Siluriformes; family Clariidae; genus Clarias; species Clarias macrocephalus. Next base: position 35,233 of record JAAGKR010001458.1, read on the forward strand.
AAATGAAGACTACTACTGGGTTGCAGGAGCTCAGCAGAACTGACTGATGTGTTTGAAGAGGAAGGGTGTGAAGGTGACGATTGGACTCCACCACCAAGTGAGCTGCGATGCAAAATAGCCGCCCAGCTTGAGTACTACCTCTCTGATGAAAATCTCGAGGCTGATGCCTTCCTTTTAAAACACGTCCAGAGGAACAAGATGGGTTATGTCAGCCTGAAGTTGTTGACCTCGTTCAAAAAGGTGAGTCTGCAAAAATGAACATCCAGTTGGGATACAATAATTAACAGGGTTAAGGTTTTAAGTAGAACTCGAGTGCATAGTGCTGGCCTATTAGACAGGATTCTGAATTGAACCTCTTGAAATAAAGCTAAGAACCCATGAGGAGCCGTTTTTCTAAATTATAAGTTGTAGAAGATTATAGTGGCTGGACTTTTCTCAATTTCTCAATTCACCTTCCTGTTTTGGCAGATACGGGATCTGACACGTGATTGGCGAACTACCCTGGCTGCTGCCAAATCCTCCCAGCACCTGGAGGTGAATGACCTGGGGACCAAGGTACGACGGAGAGCACCGATCCCTGACAGGCTGCTCTGCATCCCTACAACAAAGCTACTGCTGGTTTGGAATTTCCTACCCAGTGGCAGTTTGTCCAAGTTTGAAGACAGCAGGTCATCTAAAACTGAGCAGCAAGGGATCATGGAGACTGCCATGCACATGTTTGGATCACATGGCACAGTCACTTCTCTTCGTATACTCCGCCCAGGAAAAGAGATCCCTGCTGAGCTCAAACGCTATGCCAAAAAGCATGCTGAGCTTGGCCGAAACCTGTGTGCTGTGGTTGAATACGAGTACTTGGATGGGGTGCGCAAGGCATATGAAATCTTGAAAGCCCAAGAACAGGCACAGAATGGGAAAGGTATCAGAGTGGTACTCCTCGGGAGCCGGGGAACACGGAAGCAAGGGAGCAGCCGGGCGGAGGATGAGTCAGAGGAGGGCATCGACAATGATGTTTCAACCAAACGCAACCGGAAATCTAAAAAGCATTTATACTGTCTGGACGATTCAGTTTTGTACAGTTCGTCAGAGTCGGACTTCGCTCCAGCTTCACCACGCCCTAACCGCCGAGTCTCTCGCCCCCAGGCTCAGTATGGTAGCCCCCTGGCTATCCCTCGGGTTTCAATTTCCCATTCTGACCCTTATCGAAACCCTCTCAGTAGCCCGGTAGGCAGTCCTCTGTTGCCGCACAAGCTTTTTACTGGAGGTCACGCTGCCTCGCCACTAGCCACTTCTCCTTTAAGTAGCACTCCGACTTTGGCCTGTCAAGCATCATACAACAGAAGCAAGTTCTCATGGGATTTCTCACAGGACAGCATGGGCTATGGAGGGAGTCCGTGGGTCCAACGGCGCAAAAATGCTGCTCAGGCTTTTTATCCAGAGAAAAGCTGCCCCTTGTCCCAAGATCAGATAAAAGGAGCGATGAGTGTGCTTGTGGTGCGCCAGCCATTGGGCCCTGATGGCACTAAAGGTTTTCATAATTGTATTGGAAGAGGAAGAGTGCTGCTGCCACAGTGATGCACTGGTGGATCTCTGAAGTATACTTGAGTTGATCTGCTGTGCAAAGTTTTATTTAAACCAGTGTTCAATAAGTATTGTCCATGGATAAAGAGTATTCCTTTATAGTATAATTTTGTATCAGTGAATGAATAAATAAAGGTTGAGCTGTTCTTTGTGTATACTGCAAATTATTTGAAATATTTTCTTAAATGAAAACTAGTTTTAGTGATGTAGCACACAGGTTTGATTTTGGTACAAAAATCTGTATGCCAGTCTGGAGACTTGCTGTTCTCATCATGCAAAATGTATTTGCTTTTTCTTCCCCTAAAAACATCACTTTAACGAGCCAATACAGAATAGCAAAATAGTTTAGTTTATTAATGTAGAATAAATAATTCCATAGACCAAGTGATCACATTTGAGGCACCAATTAACTTTGTAGAAAATAAAATAGAACACACACATGCCCTGATTACACTAGCACTGTGCCATGATGCAATAGCACACTTCACCTTTGCATAAAACAGAGTAAGATATTTAACAGGTTTCTTTTTTTCTAGCTGTAATGTTCCAAATAGGACAGCTGATAGCTAGAATATGTGCAACAGTTATCCACTTGAATGTCATTTTTGATGAATGAATGAAAAACCATACAGTGAGCTGAAACAATTCTTGCATGTGTTCAGACTGAAATTATTATTAATAATGTTCAATTATTTGTCACATGTACATACAGCACAGTGAAATTATTTCACTTTTTCATTTCCCAGTTAGTAAGCAGGGTCAGCCAACTTACAGTGCCCCTTGGAGCAGATAGGGTTAAGGGCCTTGCTCAAGAGTTCAACAGTGGCAACTTGCCGGGGCTTGAATCCCAGACCTTCTGATCAGTAACCCACAGCCTTAACCGTTTGAGCCAAATTAACCATGTAACTGAAAATAAAAAGAATTTTTCTGACCTGATTGCTAGTAAAAAAACCAACATGGGTATTTCAATTTAATTGAACAATAAAGCATTAAGAAACTAAAAATTTGCAACCAACTCAACATCAACTATCTTATTGACCCATCTCAATGCATCAGTAACCTCTGTATTTGTATAAAAATTGCTAGTGCCACAGAATCAAATGGGATGAGACACTACAGGATAAAGGTTATGTACACTACAGGTGAGGCATCTCATGTTCTTGTCTTGCTGAATGATGGTTCTTAAATTATTGTGGTTTAAAAAAAAGATCGATGAACCTGGCAAGTTTAATTACATCATTTAGCAATTTAAAAGGTTTAGAAATTAGTCAATGAGGTTAAAACTTAGTGTTTAATTGACTTAGGCCCTTCACATTTCAACCAGCTTTACCGAGATAATGTCATGAGAGCATGTGGCTGAATTATACCTATTGTATTATTCAAAAGAAAAAAAAAAGGAAAATTAATTGGACTGAATACACATTCAGATGAAAAGGATCCATCAAAAACCTGCCAGTGTTTCTCATATCAGACAAACTTATCTGCTCTACCGAAAAACAAAATACGAAAACCAGATAAGTCCATTCTTCTTTTCATACTGTCGTTCCAAACATTACGCCCTCTAGCTCCGGATCGTCCATGTCATCCTCGCTGAGAGAAAAGTCTTTGTGATTGGACAGGCCACATGGGCTGCAGTTGGACTCTCCATCTGTGAGTGAAGTGTCTGCTGTGGCATTCACTAAGTCAATAACAGGCCCCATTCTCTCCACCTCAGCCATCTGAGCCAGCATGCTGTCTAACAGAGGACGGCTTTTGCAGATGTTGTCCAACAGCTGGCAGCGGTGCTGCAACTGCCCAATCAGGGAATCTTTATCCTTCACTATGTGCTGAAGTTTCTGAATGGATTCCTCTGACTGGCAAAGCTTCTCATGGAGGTAGGAAATCTCCCTGGAAAACAGATTAGGAGAAAAATACTAATCAAATTTGTTTTGAATATTGAGAATATTTCACTCTGTACTTCTTTTTATTTCAGACAGACGATGACTTTGACCCAGACTTAACATTGATTGACTTTTTTTCTTAGGTGTCATCTAAAGTCAGTACTCTATTAAATTTGGCCCAGAACGATCATTGAACCAAAGGAGGAAATAATCACTGCATATCATTAGTTCTGATACATTAAGAAATGTGCCATGTTCTCCTTTGAGCATATGATGTAATTTTTAAATAAAATATTGCCTATGGATCAAGACTTTCAAGCCACCCTGCATTTATATCTTACGGGTACCATGTTAACCTGAGAACTACACAGATATCACGGTGAGATATCAATAAACATGCCTGGCATAACATATTGCTTTGTGTGTGTTCCTGAAGGAAAAAAACTGTTTATCAGTAATGTAGAAAAAATCGATTCAGTGATTTTCATCTACCTATCAATCTATCTATCTATTTTACACTAAATGTGCCTGTGACTTCGTTCGAGTTAAATTTTAACACTCGAGCACGTTTTTAAGAAATTTTGAATTTTGAGAAGAACTACTGATTGATAACAAAGGTCGATTTTTTGATGATATGAGGGCGGTTTCCATTTAAAATTCTAAGTAGCATATCTTCTCTTCTCATGGACTGATTGCAATGAAACAAAGCCTGTATGCTACATCAAGCTCGACCAAATACACTGGTGAAAACCCATTACAGGGTTACAACTTTACAGTTTCATTATATGTATAAATTTGAGGTGGTGAAATGTTGACGTTCCTCTATAATCCTGTGAAGTTTTTTTAGAATTAACAAAAAAAAAAAAAAAACCGATGTATGTAAGAAATATATCTATGTCTATATATACAGAGGGGCCTTAAAAATTCAACATAAAAAATATTGTCTTTTTGAGGGCTGTTTGACTTTAACATGCTCAAAGTCAGGAAATCAGCACACAGGTTGGAATCTGCTGCCATTAGGATGCCAAAGAAGATGCAGACGATTTTAATTCATAGCTCATACACACTTTCACATATACTATACATGACAAACTCTGTACACATTTAGATTTCATTGACCTGAACAATTTTCACTATGCATGTCATGGGCTCAAATCAACAGGAAGTCAGATTTTTCGGGTTGTTTTCAAAATGGATTTTGATATATTCCTTCTACGGAATTTATACGATCACCACCAAACATAGCCCATATGATCTGAAGGGATTTAAAAAAAAAAACTTAAACAGTTCAGCCACAGGGATGCCTTAAACTTATGCCAAAAAGTGGATAATAACCTCCTGGGTGACATCATATTAAGTGACATCAATATGTGGGGCTTTTTGGAGGTCGTAACATGTTCAAAAGGCACACAAGTTGTATGTTGCACCTGGGCGGCAATGGCGCAGATGCTGCAAGCAACGTTGACAGGCCCAACAGAAAGACATGTCCAGCTGTGACAATGCTTTAAAATTATGCCAAAAAGTGGATTCCGCAACATCAGCAACTGGGGCTTTTTAGAGGGTGTTCAGGATGATGATACAAATTGAATCGTCACCTAGGTATCGTGATAATATCATGGATAATATCAGGCCCTTGGTTATATCAGATATTACTACCTGCCTCAGCTCTCAGCTGGCAAAGTCAGCATGACATGTGAACACTACATTGATAAACAGCTAACAGAACACAATGCCTAAATAGCACATGACAGTAAAAACTCTGTTCTTAGTAGATCTCCAAGATAGTGCACATGATGCGTTATGAAATGCACAGTGTACCTGTCCTTGCTCTCGGTTATTTCCTGTGTCGCTGCCCTGAGCTGCTCGTCTTTCCGGATGAGACTCTCTGCCTGCTCCCGCAGTGTGTTCTCGGCTGCCTCGAGTTTCTGCTCCAGATCTGCGACCCGCCTGTGCAGGGCAGCCAGATGTGCGTTTGCCTCCCTTATCTGTACCGGTGATGGAGACGACATGTCCACGAATCTGTCAGAAAGGATTGACCGAGTTGAGATCAGCCAGTCAGGGAGGATTAATTACAACGCTTGACCGGAAGGAGCGCACACACATCATTGACAGCTGCTTGCTAGCTGTCTCTCCTTCAACCTGCAGTGTATACTCACCCTTTTCAGTCCTCTCCGATTAGCAGCCTGCTATTAGCTGAGTCACATGAACTCTCCAAGTGATTATTTCAGCTTCATCGGCCCTAAGCGGCGACTTTAGCATTGAAAGCTAGCTAACTAACAGCTAGCTAGCTATATTTTAGCCTTGCAGTCTCGTTCTGAAGCATTGATGTTCCAAATCAGCGTTACAGCATCACCTTCTGTCTCATTACCCACAATGACTAAACTATTCTTCAGTCCTTAAATACTGTTGTACAACCGTTAAATATACTGTAACGCAATTATCTAGCTAACTACTATTTTTCACTCGTTGGCTTCAGCAACAAGCTAGTGTCGTTCGAAAACGAGTCGACTCTTTGAACCGACTCTCTTTAAGAGAGCCGACTCACACAAATGAGCAGAGTGTTTTCTTGGATTTTCCTTGTGAAGTGTACTTTAATCACAATGATAGAAAACCCCGAGGTCAACTTTTAGGTTCATCTCGCTATAAAGGCTATACACTACTTGTAAGCCGACTCCTGTTAATGAACTGCATGAGACGACTCACTGAATCACTGATTTGATTCACTACAAGTGAGGCAACTTGTAGCTGCTCCGCCCCGGAAGTAAACCATCAAAGGATCAATCATGGATGGGTATAAAAATGCTCCCTTTTCACCAAATAAGTGCAAAGACCATATTTGTATGCAAAATTAAACAGATTGTAACTGGACTGGGCTGGAGCCTATGCCAGGAGACTTAGGGCATGAGGCATAATAATTTATATATTATACTGTATATGCATATTTTATGCCTCTTTAGCCTATTTAGAATAATCATTTAATTTGTGGCATTAGTTCAGATAAATACCATGCTCATTTTACATTTCAGTTTTATGACTGAGGTACTGTAATCGAGCAATAAAATAAAAAACAGAGAAAAGTGCATACAACTAATTTTCCATCCTTCCATCTATAAACCGCTGTACTACAACTTGGAGAACATGCAAACGTGAACACAGACCCGAGGCGGGAATCAAACCTGGACCCTGGAGGTGCAAGGCGACAGTGCTAACCACTATGCCGCTGTGCCACCTACAACTTAATTTATCTTGTTCAGTTAGATTATGTATTTTTGTTATCAAATCATCCCTTTTATTAATGCAATATTTTGGCTTCCATCCATATACCATGATTTAATAATTTCAAATATTTTTGTGAATCCAAGTATGTTTCTTTTCCAAGGAATAAAATAGAATAGGGAATAGATCTCTGTGCTTTTAGACTATAGTTTTTATTTTTATTTATTTATTTTTGGCACATATAATTTTTATTTGTTTAGGTATTACTAAGGTGTTAAATGGCATTTATTCATTAGATCATATGTATCTGTAGTTTATCTATGGTGTTTATACACAATAGTTAATTAATAATGTCAGTATTTAATAGTCAACAGAACCTGATTTGCCAACAGTTGAGCAGTAATTAAAATATATTTTAGTCATCATCAGATTTTTGATTATGTCACTTATGTTATTTACTATCTGACAATATCAGTGGCAGTGACACTTGTGTTATGAATAGGTGGAATTAATTGACCAGAGAAAGTGTAGATTACTTATTATAACACATTTATAACATTATCAAATTATAATTTTCATTGTCTAGTTTATATTATGACAATTAGAGATGTTCAGTACAAATGTAGAGATCTACAGAATAAAGTGGTTACTCATGGATCTCTAGTATACTGAGTTAATAAAGCTTGTTTGTCTAGAATTTGCCCTTTTTATTTTATGTGCACGTCATGTGGTATGTTGCAGGAAATATATAATAAAAATTTTTTCACTCATTCATTATCTCATTCTTATCATGTACAGGGTCACGGGGAGCCTGAAGCCTATCCGAGAAGACTTTGGCCACAATTTAGGGTACACCCTGGGCAGGGTGCCAATCCATTGCAAGGCACACACACACACAATAAATGCAAACTCTATGCACACAGCCCCGAGGAAGGACTCGAAATTGGACCCTGCAGGTGTGAGGCAACTGTGCTAAACACTACACCAACATGTCACTGCATCTCGTTTTTAATTGTTAAAATTTTCTTTTTGAGGAGAAAAATGCTCCTAGTTTTCTGATACACTAAAATTTTGCAAAGTAAAACTGAAACTGTGTAATTTATTCGCTACATACTCTTATTTTTTCTGTTTATTAAAAATGGTTTTAATTGACTAATTTCTTCAAATAAATAATGTATTTAATGGATGGGGCAAACAGTGAATAATTTTCTGTCTCTGGGTGTATATGAGTATGATGTTTTACTTACTTGTAATAAATACAGTAAATAAATGAATTTTGCAAAGTCGTGCAAAAGTGTAGAGAAATTACTTAAAGAATTAAATTCGGAGAAGAAGAAATCATTTTTATTATTATAAACGTAAAGCATTATATAATAGAACAAAATATGTAAAACTGTGTCATAATAACTGTGGCAGGTATGTATTCGCTTTTAGCTGCATTGACCTGAAGAGGGCGCCAACACACTGGGCAGCATATTAAGAACCTAAAACTCAAAAGAAGCAGTGCTCAGTCTCGCGCTGTCCTGGTGATCTCGCGATCATTCCGTGTGTCCTTGTTTCGTCCATAATGGGTTACTGGGACCTCGAAGAGGGGAAAGATTGTGTTGGGAAAACATGGATTACCACTAAGCTGGGCACTGCCCTCGGTGAGCACATTGGGAAATTGCGTTCTTGTGTTTTAATTTAATTGTTTAGTTTTTTATAAAAACGAGAGACGTTTCCAATGCAACCGAGACTGCTAGCTAGCATCAGCATGCTAGTAACCTAGCTAACATTATAACTAGCTAGCTAACCATTCACACCAAGTCACCAAAACAAACATTGTGTTTGAATTAAGTAGCGTTTTTTTTTTTACAATGTTTATTGGTATAGCAAATTAGCATGTAAATACAAATAAAATGAAGTCACGAACTATTCGTTTGGTGTGTTTGTCAGTTTGATACACTCTGTTATTAGATAAAATAAGTTATCTATGGGAAATAACGTCACTTATTGGAAGAATGGTTTTCCTCTACCTTTTACCCCGGTCATTAGCCCCCCCCCCAACTTCTCCTCTACCTCTTACCCCATCTTCAAACCTCATTACCCCTCTCTTTTACACCATATTCTGATTAAGTGACCATGGGAAAAAAACGTTTGCATGAAATAACATTTAAAGTTTTGTTACAATGTCATGTGCCCTCTAGTGATTCCCATCCCTATTAAATACTCTGTGTCTACTGATGTTCTGCAAAAATCAATTACTTTTGTTTTAATGTTAGTAAGGTTACTATGTTTCTCATGATTTATAATGATAATGATTTTCAGGGCTGGTTGGCTCAGCATACCATCTTGTGTTAATCCGGCCTGAAACCTCACTAGAAGCACTGACGAGGGCAGCAAATGGCACAGTTACAATGGGTAAGTAATTACTCACACCCACTGTTGTGTTTGTATATAAAAGTTCGTCATTTTAGAATAAATCTGAACTGCATGTGACAGAAATTACAACTTCCATTCAACCTTTATCTAAAAGTACAGTTTGTACAATTTTTTCTTATGTGTGTTATTTCTCACTTATTGCTGGTTCTTGCACTCAAACATCATGAATGTTGGCAAAGTTATCTGCTATTAGGTTTAACTAGGGTCAGTGAAATTGAATGGTTGTAATGATTGGTCAGTATTAGTAGAACAATACTGAAAATAGGAATATTAGATTGAGTTTCAGTGGTAAATATTAATTCATGGTTAATTTAGCCCATGTTTGTGATTAGACACTCTGCATAGAAAACCTTGTCTATTCTGCTAAGAGAGAGGCTACAATATTAGTTTCCATAAAACCGATAAAATTCCATATTTGTGTAATAAATCCCAAAACAAGATTGGGCACTACCAAGGGCATGTAAATACAAATTTATAAATATATATAGAAATCAATCTATATCCGGGCAGCCTTCACAGGAACATTATTTAAAATCACTAAATATATAACATAAATTGCTACTGTAAAGGTCTCTAAACACCAGAAACAACGACAAATGAACTGTACAGAAAAGCAAAGATTTCAGATGCGAATTAAATGCATCACCGATATTCACATCAAGTGCACAGCGAATATGCAAAGACAAGTTTTAGAAAATCACACTTGGATCAATCAATGGATCCCACTTCAAAGTGATGTTCTTTCTTCATTCTCACCTCACTCCTCTATCTTCTTCCTCACATAGTCTAAAAGATTTTTTTCATGTCCTTAGAAAAGGAAGAAAGAATGCATACTAAAATACCATCTGTTTTATAGGAAAATATTGTTCAACTAAATATTTAACATCTACACTAGTGATGTTATTGCCAATCTGTTCAAAGCAAGCTAGTTGGGAAGCTACTTATGCGTAGTGAAAGACTCATTAAAAAGTAAATGCAGTGCTCTCTCGTAGCTCATGTATATGGCAAGTGTTAAATTTAAATTGTATAACATTGCCCACTTTGTTTTCCATTGTGATTTCACTGCCCACAGTTACAACACTGGTTGGTAGAAAAAAAGTCATAATTTCTGAAGGGTCAAATTATTGGCCTCCATCAAGCACGCAACACAAGTAAGAATATTTTGGAAATTAAGTTATTGGCCCTTTTAAAACATTATTAAAACCTGGAAGTGCTGAACCATCACATTCATAGAACAAATGTAGTTGGATCATGAATGGAGATCACTTAAACACTTAATTGCATAGTAAAAATAATAAAAATGCCAGTAAAAACCATAGCTATTTTTAATAGTGAAAGGAAGAGCATTTCCATACACACAATGTAATGAGAACTTACAGGATTGGGACTAAATATCTGTGTGGCTATATGAAAACCACTCGTTAGTTAGACTACTAAGAAAAAAGGCTTCAGTCTGTTAGTGAGCGTGGAGTGAACAAGGAGTGGACTTTGGAGCAATGGGGGAAAAGGTCATGTGTTCTGATGAGGTCAGGTTAACCCCATTGTAGAATTGTAAGTGAAGCACATGAAGTGCACCCATCATGCATAATGCCCACTGTACAAGCCTCTGGAGGCAGTGTTATGATGTGGAGTTGCTTAAGTTGGACAGGTCGAGACTCAGCCACGTTATGTGGAAATAAAAAGTCAGCTGATGACCTGAATGTACTGACCAACCAGGTTATCACATTTATGTAATTTTTTTCCTTTGTTAGCATGGGCAATATTTCAGGACTCAAATTGTGAAAGAGTGGTTCTGGGAGCTTGAGCAATCATTTTCACACATTAATCAGTCAGCCAGCACATTTCACATCATACTAAAAACTAATGGTGGTCAAAATAAATATTAGTGTGTGCAACTTTTTTTTTCTCACCAGGGAGTACACAAAGTGGCTTCAAGACACAGAAATAATCTCCTTAGTACTTCATCTTAATAAGCAGCAGAAGTAAATGTACACAATACTGAACAAAGTTTTGGTTGCGTTAAACTCTTGTTTGTGATCATTTCAGCATCTCTGGGGGCAATATTTGGTGTCACTACCTGCCTGAGTGCACATGTCAGGGACGCTCCTGATGATCCCACTAATTACTTTATCGGTGGATGTGCATCAGGAGCCTTTCTTGGGGCTCGGAGTGAGTATATCAGAGATTCCTTTTGTCAAAAATGTCAAATCTGTTTGTTAATTAAGGGGACAAGAGTCTTTATTAATGATGTCCAGTAAGATTAAGACATGTCTAACGTGCGGTTTATTTTTTCCTTTTTTACCTGTCTACTTTAACAGCTCGCAGTGTAATGATAGGAACAACCGGTTGCATGGGGCTGGGGATCGTCGCCATGCTCACTAAAGTCGGGAAGAAGGAGGGCTGGAGGTTATATGGAGAACCCAGACTGTAAAACTTTAACTATTGTTGTGTTCATATTGTATATTGATGAAATAAATCTTTATGAAAGGGAAAACGCGTTTTCAACAAGTTCTTCACATACATTATGCATTTTAAGCAGTACTCATCAAAAGTTTACATACCCTTACATCAGTGAACACGAATCCACCTTGACCAGGATAGGTTTCTGAAGGTAAAACGCACTGAAATAATAACTGCTGATTACTGTAATAAGGTCTAGAATTTTCTTTCAGAAATGTATTTAGTCCTGAAAAAGGGTTACAGATTTTTATATTAAAATAGATATATTAAAACAGAGTTTTTGCTTAGCTGCAGTGTAAGTGTGCTGTAATCCCTAATGCAATGCCAGTGTATTTTTAGGTTGGTAATACAGTTTAACCTTACACCTGTGCTACTCTTTGGCAACTTTCTGTGTCTTGGCCTAGAACACAGGTTTCCATTCCTGGTCCTGGAATTTTTTTAGTGCTCTACTCAAAAACATACCTGATTAAACTTCAATTAGACCTTGGTATTTGGATGATCAGATGAATCCGATATGGTTGGAAAAGAGTAAACACTACAATGGCTAGTAAAGAGGGACCTCCTGGATTGTAGGAATTTGTGTATAGAAGCTGATTTAACTATTTGATTATACCCGAGTCTGGCCGCAGGGTGGAGCTGTTCATCAACCTGAGTCACAGGTCTGCCTACTCATCATTTTCAACAGTTTGGTAAAGAACTGCTTTACTAAAAAAAAAAAAAAAAAGGTTTGAGTTTAAATCCGAGGACTGCCACAACACAAGTTACATTTAACCCCTACTTCTGGTCATTCTTGTATTCTTGTAAACATCTGCCAAATCGAAAGGTACCTCTTAATGATTTTGTGATTACATCATATACTAAAGTTATTTAGATTTTAACACCTGAGTCTAATCTAACTGCCTTCATTCCATTCATATGCACTCATTAATTTCAGGGTGGTCTGGCACGCACTTGGTCTTGTGTTGATTGAGAACTTGGACTGCTCTGCTCTGCTGCCTCCAAGCAGCTCTCTTCAGATCTCAAATCCGAATAAAGCCTCAGCTCTGTTATCAATCGGTTAGAGAAATTGCCAAGGTGCTAGTTTTTTATTACCGTGTTATTGAACTCACTAGACCGCATTTACAGGCAATTATTGCAACATTCACAGAGAAGGCTTTAAAACGGATTTAATGAATGCAAGAAACAGCTGCTAGCTGTTTATATCGCTTCATCAGCTGCAGAAGGAGGGCTTTTAGGTTTTTAGACATGATGTCTTATGAAGAACAACATACAGTGAGGTGGGAAAACATGAGTTCAAGAACTTTGACTAATGCAGACATTAAATGTTGCGGTAATGACTGTTGGTATGTTTTATTAGCAGAACATACTCTATTTCATTTCCAATGAGCTGCTGACCAAATAATTTATGCAAGTTTAAGTTATTCTAATTATTATAATATCATGGTTTATGGTCCGTTTAGTTTTTTTTTTAAATCAAAATGTTGACTACTTTATCTAGCACAGAATAAAAGTAATTTGTCAATGTACAAGAAATTAACCTAAAGTTTGTCATTGCTTATGGGAATTGACATTTATTAGGGCTATCTGTCCAAATCAGGGATTTATATCGTTTTGGACAGTATAACAACTGGATATTTATGATGAAATATCACGCATGGTATGAGTCTGTGTTCTGTTTTTCCACTGAAGCCTCATTTATTAAATGATGAGTTGAACCAGGTGTGTTTGGGCTGGAAAGGATCTTTAAACTGTGCTGGACTTTACACCATGCATTACTGGCTTAAATGTTCTATCTGGCTGTACATGTCAGCATTTTCCCAAAGCTGTCAAAGTCTGAATGAAACATGATTCGGTTGAGCAAATCCAATTTGTTCCTCTACACAGAAAAATGGGCTTGGTTCTTGCTTAAGAAAAGCAGGTTAATCACAGAACCAGTGGAGGATTTAAAGATTAAAGATTTAGTGTATAAAGTTACAACCTTATCTTCAGTATCTGCTTTATTTTGATCATGGTGATGGTGAAACTGGAGATAATCCGAGGATCACTGGGCACAATGCAGAAGAAAACATCATTCCAGTTTAGAAACAAAAATATAGACAGAACATGCAGAAGTCTGTTTAGACAGAAACCTGAGCTCTGGATTCAACCCAGACACGTTACCCACTGCACCACCACCCTGGCCAAAGGTTCAAAATTCTTAACCCAGATTTGTCTACAAGTATATTGTATGAACATGTAATAAATTGTGAGCTATATGTTTCGAAAAGGGATACTTTGAAAGTTAAGAACCCTTCCTGATAAAACCTCTAACATAGATTTCTGCATAGAACCTGTACAAGCCAGATTTAACATGTTTTTTTTTCTTGTTAAGAAATAAGACTTGCGTAAATCTGAAAGGAAGGTTTGCTACACCTATAGCCTCTGGTGAGTTTCCTTTCAACCTCAGGATCTTAATGTCGCTGAAGGATTCCTGAAGTATTGGATTCTGTATAAAATAATCGGCTGACTTTTGTATAACGTATCGATCCTGTAGCGTGACTCCTGACTTCTCCCATTCTAATGAGTCGGCATGTATAAAGCAGCTGATGTGGGCTTTCTCCTTGACTTACTTCCTTAATTGATTAGCTGTTTTGCTTTGCTTTCACAAGTAAGCATTAGCAGCCATAGTGCTAGCTGCTGTGTCCCATTATTTATTATGACTGATGGTAAATGTTGTGCTGGTCGCTATAGTCTAAGTTCAAGTTGCTATGTGTGCGTATTCATTCATTGTGAATAAGCTTGGTTAATTCAATCAAACATTTGATTCTAAAGTAAGTATGGAAACTTTTCATATAAAAGTTTCATATTAAATATAGTTAGCATTGATCCACATCGTGAATTCAGGTGCATTAAGGGTTTTTGAACATTTAATTCACATTTGCTATTGTGGTGGTCATAAGACTGGTTTCATTTCCATATTCATTTTCATTTTCAGATGTCCACCAAATTAAATAAACACATCTTGGATATCAGTGTTTGTTGAAAGGTTTTTCTGAACAATGAACAACACACTGATAATCCATTCCAAATATATGTTCATTCAGAAGATCATCTTTTTCATTACATATATCAACAGAGCAGGCAGCAGGACTATGCAACCTTTAATATTGTTTAACACACATATGGAGGGGTTGCTAGAAAGTAATGAACAAGAGGATCGTTTTTATGATGCATTTATTCGGTTATTTCAAAAATGCCTTTCTGTATGTAAAGGTAAGTGTTGACATGTATACCCCTAATGAGAATATTCCAATGTACAGTATGTATACAATGCATGCATGCAGCTTGCTAGTATGAATCTCCAGGTCCACCACATCCCAAAAGGTGCTAAATTGGATTGATCTGGTGACTCTGGAGACCATTTTGAGTACAGTGAACTCATTGGCATGTTCAAGAAACCTATTTGAGATGATTTTAGTTTTGTGACATGGCATGTTATCCTGTGGTCATAAAGGGATGGACACTGTCAGAGACAATACTCAGGTAAGCTGTGGCATTTAAATGATGCTCAGTTGGTACTAAGGGGCCCAAAGTGTTCAAGCAAATCTCCCCCACACCAGTATATCACCACCAACAAGCCAACGTGGATCCACACTTCAATGTTGTTTACACCAAATTCTGTCGATACCATCAGAGTTGCTGCAGAAATCGAGACTCCAATCTTCTATTGTCCAATTTTGGTGAGCTCATGCGAATTGTAGCATTAGTTTCCTGTTCTTAGCTGACAGGAGAGGCACCCGGTGTGGCCTTCTGCTGATGTGGGTTATCTGCTTCAAGGTTCGACATGTGCATTCAGAGATGCCCTTCAGCGTACCTCAGTTGGGACGATGTACTATTTGAGTTATGGTTGTCTTTCTGTCAGATCAAACCATTCTGCCCATTCTCCTCTGACCCCTGGCATCAACAAGGCACTTTTACCTCAAGAACTTCCACTCACTGAATATTTTCTCTATTTCAGTCCATTATCTGTAAATCCTAGAGATGATTGTGTGTGAAAATCTAAGTAGATCAGTAAGAGAATTAGTAATACTCAGACATTACTAGCACAATCATGCCATGTTCAGAGTCACTTTAATCTCAGATTGGACCTCAGCAGAACTTCAGCATTTAGGCATATAGATCATATCTGCATTAAGTTGTTGTCATGTAATTGGCTGATTAGGTATTTGCAATAATGAGTAGTTGAGCAACTGTGTCCTGCGAGTGTGCAAACAGACATAGTAAATTATAGTTATAACAAATATTCATAACTGTCATGATATAAATATGAATAATTTATCCCCATGTACTAAACTAATCTTCAACTGTTAAATAAGTCTTATACAATCAGAGGCAAGTCAAAACTGGTTGTAATAGAGCTTAAAAGAATAAGCTTCCAAACCACGAGATTCCCGCCACTGAATAATTTACATAGTGCTGAGCCACGGGAATCCAATCCACTGCAGCCAAACTTCTCACACACTGAGATTTGGCTGCTTGCAATATCAGTCATACACACATCCTGACACACAAGGGAAAAAAATGTAACGCAAAAGAAGTCAGCAAAAATACTTAAAAGGGGCAATGTGCTGACCTTCATGAGTGATACAGTAATATGTTGTTTAAAAGGCCTGTCTTCACAGACAAGATGGAACATTGTGTAGTAGCCCATAAGCTGTCCCAGAGGAAAACTCCTGCTTTAGCTATGTGCCTTCACAGCAGTGTGCCATTTGAGGAGAGATGATGACAGACACACAATTTATGCTTTCATGACCGATTTATTGGAGCCTTTCTCTTGTAGACTAAATCTATCGCCGTTACTGGGGTAGAACTGAGAGTGTTTAAAATCATGTGTTGTGGAAACAAATACGTGTAAATTCAGGCAGTATTTACTTTAACAAAAGCCAGGCTACTTGTAATTTCTATGACACCGAGTGTTCAGTCCAGTGAAATTCTTTATATACAGCAGCCCACGATACTGCTTACAATACTGCCAGATACTGTATCCAAAGAATCTGCATGGGGGATGAACCAAAAAATATATATAGCATTTATTATTTATAAGCATTTATATGAAAGCTGCTTTCTGAACACACAAACAGATGTATAACCTGCAAAACAGATGACCAGACGGCAGTTCATCAACTGTAATTCTATACAAAATAATAATATTACTCGATTGGGAAAGTGTTCTGTAAAACTATTACCAATGGAAAGTTGGGGTTGTGTAACTATTCACCCCAGTTGCTACGACACCCTTAAAGAGACATGGTCATATATCCATGAAATCTGACCTGATGATTACCTGATTACCTACCAGATTACCTGATTCTTTGCAACACAGATAAAAGCGTAGATACAGTAGCTTCTTGTCTGATAATTATTTCCATATGCAATATGTTGTGGTGGACTTAATTTGTTATCATAACATGATTATACCACAAATGGTGTACAAATATGGGATCCCCCCTGAATATGGTGGTGTTTGCTAGTTAAGTTAAGCCTTTATTTGTCACACATACACTACAGCACAGTGAAATTCTTTCTTCGCATATCCCAGCGTAACTGGGTTCAGAGCTGAGGATCAGCCATGATACAGTACCTAGGTTAAGGGCCCTATCTGCTCCAGGGGCAGTATTGGACCCTTGCTCAAGAGCCCAACAGTGGTAACCTGGTGGAGCTGGGGATCGAACCACTGATCTTCCAATCAGTAACTTAGTGCCTTAGCCTTCTGAGCCACCACTGCTAGAGTTAGCATTAGCTTATTCTGCTAGAAATTAGACCATGCTGTGGAATATGCTGTGTTCCATGCATGTTTCATAAAATGATGGTGTCAGAGCTCATAGAGAGAGAGAGAGAGAGAGAGAGAGAGAGAGAGAGAGAATTGAATTTATTGGGATGGTCCAGGTCCTCAGGCTGTATGTTTGATTCCCCCTCTCACAGTATAGTTACTGTAACAATGCTGTTACATACTGTACAGTATCGTTAAGTTTACTGTAAGACAAAAGACAGCACTAACTCGCACTAGACAAAGCCATAGGTCCCAGATCTCATTCCCAGAGGCATGGTGCAGTAGCCAGGCTCTCAAACATATTAGCTTTAGCTACTTAGTGCAATCTTTACATACATTATTTCTTAACATTTGATATTCAAAAATTTCAAGTATATCTGCTAACCCAGGTGAAACAGGTTTAAATAGGGAATATTCTTTAAATAGGGGACATGTGCTAGCCTAGCTAGATATCCAACAGCCCGCTAGCTTAAATAGGTAATCCATATACCTGGTTATATATATATGTTAAAAACAAATCATAACCGACTTTCCAACATTTAACTGGATACTTTAACTGATAATAAGTTGTTGTATATTATATTCACCTGTACTGTATTTAAGCTAACAGGTGTTAGCATGTAACATCACCATAACTAGCTAACAGCTATCACAATGGACAACACAAAACATTCTATTCCTCAGCTAGCAATGTTAGCCAACAAACTACTTACTTATAATAGCCATTCATTTAATGGAAAAAAATTCATTTAATGGACACAGTTTACTATAGTATGCAACCTTTTTTAACTGAATCAAATGGATTTAAGATAAAACAGTATTTGGCAGAAAACATCAAGTGAAACCTGGAGCTTAAATTCTGTACTTTATTCAATAACTGTAACACGCAAACTTCTGAAGAGTAGAGTCAGAATATTATCTCTGTCTAAGATCAAATAAAGTTTGTTTAAGCTTAGCATGCTTGTGATCGCTGTAAAAGGCTCTTTAAAAAGCATTCTGTGTGTGTCAATGATCAAAAACACACTACGCTGGTTCATATCAAGATCTGTTGGATTTCTTTTTATTGGACCAACTTTGTTTGTGTTGTGTGTAATTTTGTAGTGCTGTGCATCTCTCAGCCTCTGTAGCTAATGTTTAACCTGAAAAGTTAAATATCTATTAATGGATGCTTGTGAAGTAGTTTATTCTTTTCACTTAAAAAAAACAGTGCATTGTGGGTATCTTCACCATACTATTGTAGAACTCCACTTTAGGCGCTTGTATCTCGGATTTTACAGAGTACAGTTCATCTGCGACCATGGATTGTAATTCATACCTTAGAATTCTGTGACATTTTTGCATGCACTGTAAACCCAAATAAGTTTGCAAAACTAGGTAATCAGTTACATAAAATTTTTAAGTAATGATGTTTCCAATTTTAAGTAAACAGAACTATGAGTTTTTGAGTTTGTTGTACTCATTCATATTAATCGTTCTTTATTTGCATTATTGAGTAGCCTAACTCATACTATTTAATAGCAATTATACTTTTTTTGTTAGTTGTTGCAAATCAAAAAATTGTTGTTGGTCTTTCGGCTGATCCCGGGAATCGGTCGCCACAGCAGACAATCCGGTCCACACACAAGCTCGGCACAGGTTTTACGCCAGATGCACTTCCTGACACAACCCTCCCATTTTATCTGGGCTTGGGACAGACACTTCATCCAGTTGTTGGGAATTGAAGCCGGGCCTTTCGCATGGCAGGCGAAACACCCTACCACTGAGCCACAAGTGCCCTATTGCCCTGATAACATCAGACACATAATCGCTAGTCTGAAAGATTTTAAGTTGGTGGAACTTTAAGGTGACAGTTACTGTTACTTAAGTACTTACAATTACTTAAAATATCAAATTTGTTCAGCTAACTTGAAAAATGTCATTTCTACAAACTCATAAATACCAAAAAGTTCTAACTACTCATCAAGGTCTATTAATTTAAACTAATTGTAATTATTTAAGTTAATAGTACTGAATATGTTTAATTACTTTGAGCATTAGGGTTTACAGTGTGGCGCAGAGAGGAAATCAACCATACAATCCACAATTTTAAATGGTGGTACAGAAATTTCAGCAGTATGGGTCGATGAGCTACCCGATGGCGATGTTACAGCAGGAGAAACAGGCTTCTGTGACAGAGCCAATGTGCTACAACATGTTAGAACTTCAGGAGGAATTTTATACAGATATTCAATTAAAAATACTATACCTTATACCTACGTAAAACAAACTACCAACCACAATATGGGTATATAAAGAATGTGCCAAAACATACAAAATACATTTTCCAGGAGCCTCAGGAGTTCATGTCCTACCTCATAGCACGCCAAACCAGATGTCAGGTGTCTTCCTAACATTTTGTCATTTTGGTACTAGATAAAGGCAATAACTAAGGTTGACAGTTCACATATAAAATCAATAATCATTGTACATGTCTTTCACTTAATGATGTTATGGTCATAATGTACAGTACAGACCAAAAGTTTGGACACACCTTCTCATTCAAAGAGTTTTCTTTATTGTGTTCTTTATTGTGTTCTTTAGCCAAAACAAGTCTCTCCTGCTTGCTGCCTGTCCTTAGCAGTGGTTTCCTAGCAGATATTCTACCATGAAGGCCTGATTCACACAGTCTCCTCTTAACAGTTGTTCTAGAGACGTGTCTGCTGCTAGAACTCTGTGTGGCATTGACCTGCTCTCTGATCTGAGCTGCTGTTAACCTGCGATTTCTGAGGCTGGTGACTCGGATGAACTTATCCTCCACAGCAGAGGCGACTCTTGGTCCTCCTTTCCTGGGGCGGTCCGCATGTGAGCCAGTTTCTTTGTAGCGCTTGATGGTTTTTGTGACTGCACTTGGGGACACTTTCAAAGTATTCCCAGTTTTTCGGACTGACTGACCTTCATTTCTTAAAGTAATGATGGCCGCTCGTTTTTCTTTACTTAGCTGCTTTTTTCTCGCCATAATACAAATTCAAACTCTTTGAATGAGAAGGTGTGTCCAAACTTTTGTACTGTATATATATTCGTTTATTTTGTAAGAAAAAAAAAAGTTTATTTTAGTGTCCTTGTTTGTCTTTTGGCTCCTCCTGTAAAAGGCTGACCAGCCAATCTGGACCTAATTTCGTACAGGTTTTACACCAGATGCAACCCTCCCATTTTATCCGACTTTCAAACCAGCACTGCATACAGTGGCTGGGATTTTGGCCCTGGCTGGGAATTGAACCTGGGCCTTCTGCTTGGCGGTGCGGAATAAATGCCTATAAAAGTCTATTTTAATAATATTCTAAAAGTATTTGGTTTCAACAAAAACCTGGTTGCTACTAATTGGGAAATCTTGAGGTCAGTTTTAAGGTTATATTTTAAAATACTGTTGCTGTGTGTGCTCATCAATGTCTTTACTGTTTTGTTTTTTTTAATTGTCCTTTAAATGATATTCAAGAGCATGATTTACCATCGTTCGGTCTTCTGTTAGTAAACCAAACCCGCCATATACACCTCATAACCCTAGAAAGAATGTAAAAATCCAACAAGATAGACTAATTTACCTTTTTGCAACATCATCCACATTTCAAATTGTTAGGACGAGTGCAAGCATGGTCAACCAAGCTCGTCTTACACACAGCAGCAGATGTAAGACCTCAGTTTCTCAGCCAAGCACAGCTGCAGGCTTCTCCTTCCTCTTGAGATGTTTATAGTCAGTGTGATCTAAAGGCAGCAGTGTATTTCACAACCCACTTACCTGATCGTCGGTCTTTAGCCAAGACCTAATCAGTATTCACACAGAGAACTGTCTGTCCCCACACAGTCTCTTGACCTTAATAACCACAGTATAAACTGGAAAAGGGATTGAATGACTTTGGGGTGTGATTGCAT
The DNA here is from genome assembly GCA_011419295.1 of Clarias macrocephalus. Taxonomy (NCBI): domain Eukaryota; kingdom Metazoa; phylum Chordata; class Actinopteri; order Siluriformes; family Clariidae; genus Clarias; species Clarias macrocephalus. The sequence goes on from JAAGKR010001458.1 coordinate 56,503, forward strand.
GGAGATCACTCATTTCCACACACAGCTGCCATTTTTACTGGGATTTTCTTGCCTCAGACGGTGTGTTTGGATTGCGGTTTACATTTGTCATGTCACAAACCTCTCTCTCTCTCAGAAAGCAGGGGAAACCTTTAGCGATGGACGCAATGCCAGAAGAGAAATTTCAGCCTGGCTGCTGGGATTACATTTAGACCACACAAAACCGTTTTCTCAGCCCCGCCATCCTAGTCGACTCTTATTAACGCACACTTCCCAACAGAGAGGTCTGTAAAATCCCTGTCAGTCTTGCTATTATCTTCTTGCATGAGCAGGAAATAGAAAGTAAACCTCAATTGTTTTTATACAAACGCAGTGTGTAACATTTAATCTTGTTATGAAGCTTAATTAACTTACATATATGAGTATATTATGTGATTTAGAGGACCGCAAAGGTGTAACACAGTCTTTCTCACAGCTGTCAGGCATTATTATAAGTTAGTGTCAAGGTCATTATTATGAGAAAAAGAAAAAAAAAAAAGTTGCTGCCGATGCACGAGTTAAACCCATGCCCTGAGTGTTTTTCCATTGCTCTATGGAAACCAAACAAATGCACTGATCCACATCTAAGTGACGTCTATAATGCCAAACGGATCATCAGTCATAATTGCGTTCGGTTGCATCATTCACTTAAACACCTACATTCACTCAAACAGTCTTCATTTTGTTAAGAGAGAATGTTAAGAGTTGGTCTAATCCTGTTTGAGTTCAGGAAGGTATGTTAATGATGGAGGTGTGGTGCAGATAAGCTGGGCATTGAAGTTTAAATGATTGGATTAGAAAAAACCCAGTTACTATAAAACTACTAGCTCAAAGGAATATTTCAATTTAAATGTTTCGAGCTCATGCTTTTTTTCACGCACTAGAATACAACTAAACAGAACGACTTTCCATTTTATTTTTAACAGATTTCATTTAAAAGTCCTCAGTGTATGTTAAACAGACGGATTATTTTGAGGCACAATTTCAAAACAGTATACAGTCATATAAGTCTAAAGCTAAATAAGGAAAGATAATTCCCAAACTCTAATTAATCTCTTCATTGAAATGTAAACCCATTCCTTCCGTAGTAATGTTTGGAGTTCGCTTAGATCATCTTCTAAATTAAAGCTCTGAAAAGATACTGTGTAGAAATTTTAAAAATGGAGGATTTCATTGCAAGACAAGGCAAAGTGTATTGCATGTACAGATGTGACAAATAAGTAAGACTTTTTAAAAAAAATTTTTATACTTACTCCAAATTATTTTATTGACATTATTATCCACAACAAGGCTAATTTGGGTGAAGGTTTCCATTCCAACCAGCAGGAACCACACCTCGTACTGACATCATTTGGTTTAAAAAAAAAAAAAAAAAAAACTGAAGAGAACTCAAGCTGGGAAAAAAAAGTAAAACTGAACTGTTCACTCACATATAACCGTGTCACATTTATTATAGTGAATCATTTATTGACATAAAAACACATATTAGGAATTGTTATTAATAATTGCAAATAATAAACCAATGGTATCCATAAACATCTGAAAAGCATTTTTTTTTCCTTTGAAGAGATTATGTGAAATTTACTCTAACAAAATTTTGTGACATTGTGTACAATATGAATAAATGGACTTTATGAAAATATGCACAATTAGACATTGCGACCGGTCGGTGTCCTGGAATTTATAGATAGTGAGCAATCTATAATTAACTTTTACCCTCCCCCCCCCCCCAATTGGCCCAGAGGAGGAGCTTATTTATCCTGCATGTGTGTGTGTCTCTCACAACACTCCCCATCGTGTCCCCCCGTTCTCCCTCCCATCTCTTCTCCTGAACCATCCCTCTGCTGCAGAGCTCCACATTAAACCAGCACGAGAGTCATCTTCACACACCAGTCTGTTCACTACACAAGAAACTGGTCTGGTCATGCTGTGGATGGGAAATGATTACAACCTTGTTAGACGCCTTGTAGCGGCAGATTTGAGTTTTATTTTTCATTACTTTTTTTAATCACCTCGAGAACATTTTGGAAAATTAATATAGGGGATTTGTCTGAGGGAAACAAGTGTGCTGCCTCCAGCTATTCCTTCGTTTTAGTGAATCACTGCGAAGGAATTTTTTTGTGGAATAAACAACTTTCCCAAGGCGCTTTATCTTTCAGCATTCTATTTCACAAGAGGCCTTGTGAGAAATGCTAATCTGCGGAAAATAACAACAACAAATAATAATTTAATTTTTTTTTATAAATTACTTTTATTATCACATCAACTTTCTGAAATCTACAGCTCAGTTATATTTCTGACTCTGAATGCGTAACGAGACCCTGGCAACAAGATGCGGATTTGGGGACACTTTTTACGCACCCTGAACTCCTGGATGTCTGACGATCCTTTGAAGTTGAAAGAATGCTGCACTTTGGGGGGCTAATGCTCTAGAGTCCTAGATGAAACCTGTGCAAGACAGAAATAAACAAGGGACGACATAACTACACCGTCTTTCACCGCGTTCGGGTGTAACAGCTGGAATATTGATTCATGCCATTTTTACCCAGAGGTCACCCAAAAACGTAGACAACCTGACAAGTCTGGATAAGCCGGGCAAACGGTAAGAGCATATCCTCTTTTGCCATTTAAGCTGGACCTTAAGATGTCAGATGCACAACAGAACAAGCTTATGAAATTTATCAACAACAACAAAAAAATGTACAAAAGACATATTATTAGAATGTCAAATTATAGAGAAATAAACATTTTTGTTGAAATAAAATCCATGTGGATTCATTAACACGAAGTTGCGTAATCTGGACGAACGTGCATAAGGTACTTCTTTTTTAAAATTTTTTTTTATTCCTCCCCCCCAAAAAATATTTCCTCATAAACTTGAATCACGGTGGTGCTAGATGTCAAACCTGTTGGATGTGTGGTTTGTAACTTTATTTCCTTATTCTATGATGAAATAGGTGGCAGAGATTTAACTAGAAGTCGTAATTAATTAAAGATTTTCCCATGACTTATCACAGAAGAAATGCAGTTCAATATTTCATTAAATTTGATTTCAACCAAATAAAATATCATATAAAATATCTGTGTGTTCTTAGTGACTGAGCAGTGGCACTCTCGCGCTCGCTCTCACGTGTGGATATTCAAGGAATCCCTCAGGTGTAAAACTTGTGATCTTACGTATCTATTTCTGCGAAAGCACAAGTGACGCGTAATATGGAACGCAAGCAGAAAGAAAGACGCCCTGTGCAAAACCAGATGGGATTAGTAGTAATGTGGTAATGTGGAAAGTGTAGTAGTGGTGTCCTTCTCAGATTATTCATAAGAGAACACGATGTGTATGTTACAGTCTTGTACATGAGGCAGAAACCAACACTCTAAGGATTAAAAAGGTTTAATGTCCTTCTCAAGGCACCAACTTATCTGCTTAGTCATTTATTGATGGATTATTAACAGGATTAAAGTATTATATTATGTATATGCTATAATTTCAAACACACTCACCATGTCATTAGGAACCACTGCTAATGCTGTTCACCCAGGTCAAGAGCTTGTGTTAATGTTCACATCATGCGTCAGGAATGAAACTCCATGGTGTTATTCACTGCTGTAGTAGCGCATCTGCCTCTCGGTTTGTCGTATTGTGTTTCCCGGGATTGCGTTTTGCTCACTAAGGTTGTAAAAGACTGGCTATTTGAGAAACTGTATCCTTCCTTTCAGCTCATCACAGTCTGCCTATTCTAATCTGTCAACTCTCATCACTAAAGGCAGTTACACACATCCATCCACCACCATCCATCCATGATCATGGTTAAAATCTCTGCAACCACATTTTCAACCTATTTGATATGATGGTAAAAAAATTAAGTGCTTGACCTCATGATTTTGTATTTATGCACTGTGCCGCTGCCACATGGGTGCCACGTTGGGTAACTGTATTAATAGGCAGGTGTCTAATAAGGGGGCAGGGTGTGTACTGTATATTAATGTATAATAATGACTGACTCCACTTGCAGTTTATAAAACTGTTGGTTTATAAAGGAAGAGTTTTGGTCGTAGTAGTGATGTGTAAAAATAAATACAGATTATATCCAGCCATTATGGAGCAACTCCTCCTGGCAGGACAAAGACGAATAGATTGAGAGATGAGATCATTGATAGCGTTCACGTCTCGCTGCTTTGATCACCTGGCCAATGATAGCACGATGTGTATCTACAGCATGATGTCGATCTGTTAAGTAGAATGTGTTGGGCCATTTTGCGTATTTATTTGACATGTACTTTATTACATTACATATATACAATGGGTTATAGTGATCATTATGGCTGTATATACAGTATGGAGTATACCTCATGGAGGAACAGGACTTATCCAGTAATGTGTTAAAGTTTGAGAGATGAGGTTGGATCATAAGCATTGGGTACATTATTAATATACTATATGATTAAAGTTACTGTTTACAACTATAACAACTAAACCAGGTGCTTCAGTGCTAATATTCCTCTACTGGGATGCTAGGTTGATTAAAATTATTTCTAGATTTCTATTACTATGAGCTTATTAAAGAGATTTAACGTTTGATTAGGTACCATAAGTTTGTTTTCATTGTTACGCATTGAACTGATATCACTATGGGGGCTATGAAAACTTCCACTTCTCACTCAAGCAGAGTAAAAACAAGTCACGTTCAACGCATTCGATGCATACAAAGCCTCAGGATATACAAACAAAAAAACAAAGCTTACATAAAGGTATTTCTGACTCATGCTTCTCCAATTGACGCTGAATTCATGCAGTTCATAAATAATGTATTAATGCACATTTACACGTTGTTGGACTTTCCTGTGTAAAAGCAGACACAATGACAGACTAAATATGACTAGATGTAAACACGCAATATGGCAGCTGCGAAGGCAGGAGAAAAAAAAACAAAACAAACAAGGGTTTTGAACTAAACATTCATTATATGGCCTATAAACACTGGGAGACATTCCCTTCATTTGGCAGACATCTGTCTAGTGTCAGTCACTTCCATACAGTGTTTGGCGAGCTAGCACGAACTTGATGATGAACACAGAACACAAGGCCAGCGGCAGCGTAAAATGACTGTTTTTACTGGAAAATATAATAAACTCATTGTGCATGGCTTTGGAGGATCAGCATTAGTCTGGCCTACGCTTATGAAGACACCTGGAATATTCGAGTGTTGCCCTGTGATTAATGCTGATTTTCTCAAACCTTGACAACTTAGTGTGTGAAGAAATCATTATCGATTCCCAGATCAGCATTTACCAGGAGTCACATGATGAAAAACAATCTAGGTGTGCCTATTGCACAACCACTGGTGCGGATCTACGAGGAAGAACGAGGGTGTACGCAGGCCGCTATTCATATACTATTTACACTGATTACACAGTACTGGGAGAGACGGGGGATTAATCTGTCAGGTTAAAGCATCATGCTGTCACTCAACCAAAACATTTCAACCTGTAGACAATGTCTGAAAACTTCCTTTAATGTTTGGTCCACTTTGATGTTTATTCGTTTTGATTAAGGATGAGGTCATGGTAGAAGAACGCCTTATGGATGATCATTCATAACTGAGTAATAAGCTACCTCTGGGATAGCATAAATAGTTACAAAAGCTGACAAAATGTCAGATGTACTGTAATTTCACAAGACTACACAATGTCACGCTTATAAAATCATAGTGAGCACAGATGGAGATATAAAGTCCGTTCATTAGGAGTGTTGTTTGAGGATAAATGTTAAGATTTTTCAGCTAAACTTCACATGTTTTTCATCAGAGGTAGATCAGGATTTATATACTTGGTTCTTTGACAAAATCCAGGCATGTTAGTTTAATGTCATGCTAGTTCAAGGTACTCCTTGGTCAGCAGACTCGTTGTTATATGGAGGGAGGTGGGAGAGACTAATCAATTAATCAAGCTGACTAAGCCTAATCAAATCATCTATGATGCACCAGCACTATATCTTTTTACAAAAATGCTTTAACTTTATACACTATATGGCCAAAGGTTTGTCCACACCTAACCCTTCACACCCATGTGAGCCTTCCCCAACCTATCGCCTGGAAATGAAAAGCACACAAATGCACAGGGTTGTCTTTGTGTTCTGTAGCATTAACTTTTACACAAGAGGCGCAATCATATTCCAAGCATGATAATACCTCTGTGCCCCATGAAGACAAGGTTAGCCAAGGATGGTGTGAACCTGCACAGAGCCCTGACCTCAAACCCACTGAAAATCTTCAGAATGAACTGCAACACTGACCACATCCAGGACCTCCTCGTCATGAACAGTCCCTGACATCGCTCATGCGCTTGAGCCACAAATGCTTTGCTTACCAAAGCATAAATGAGCACAAATATCCACAGCTACACAAGCAAAATCAAGTGGAAAGCCTTTAGGTTATTACCAGAATAAATGTGTCTAATCCTGGAACGAGATGTTCAACATCAATTTAATAACATTGATAAATAATTATATATCAGTAAACTGGTGAAAGTTTAATTGGCACCAAGACCAATCTGCGCTCAAGGGTACCAAAGGCCAGACTGTCTGGCCCAATCCCAGAAAAAGATAACGTAGCACAAACTGTTGAAAAAAGTCAATGCAGGAAACAACAGAAAGATATCAGAACACCCAGTGTGTTATAGCCTGCTGTATATGGAACACAGCAGGCAAAGAGTTCAAGGTTGTTGACCTGACTTCCAAATTCCTCAGATCCCAATCTGATCAAGCATTCATGGGAAGAACAAGCCCGATTCATGGAGGCCCCACCCTGCAAAGCACTGCACCCTAAAGATCTGCTGAATGCCAGACACCACAGAACACACCCAGAGGTCCTGTGGAGCCAAACCGCAAGGGACCAGAGCTGCGTGGATGCACAAGGAAGACCTAAAACCTAGGTACTTTTAATGTTAATGGTTTTAAAGTTATGGCTGATCGGTATACAGATGAATGGTCAGTTGTCCAGAAACCTTTGGCCATACTGTACAAAATGGTGCACTTTAGTACTATGGCCTAATCCACAGGTACTGTACATGTGCATTTTAAAAGATGAACGCCAAAGCAGCAGGCAGAGATATAAACTTATCCAAACTTATAAACTTATGTCCTGCTGGCCAACTACTGTAAAAGCCTCACAAATTTCTCAGCAAGTATGTCACACACTGGTATCAAGCCCAGGAGGACACACATGCACCTCATGCTCTTCCCAACCAACAAAATGTTCTTTTCTGCACTTCCACACTGAAAACAACATTTCTATGCTCCAAAAGGAGTCTTCCTAAAAGTTGCGTGACAATGAAAGTAGAAAAGTCAATATTTCACCATTTGAATGGTGTTCCAAGGAAGCATATGTTCATACAGGTATACACACTCATTCTGGGTGGGCAAAAGAGAAAACATGACAGATAACAGAAAAAGAAGTGCATATTGTATTTATGCATGAATGCATTTCGATGTCTATCATGTGCATGTGTGGATGTTCATGCCTGATGAGCCACACAGAGTTTCTTGGAATTACACCTTTGATATTAGTTCCCAGGATGCTAGCCTCACACCCTCATTATGTCAATTTCCAGAAACTGACATTCCACATGATTGACAATGTAAACAGGACGGTCTTAACACTAATCCTATAAAGCTTTAAATAGCTTTTCCATCTCTTTGTGGTGTTTGTTCATGCATCTGAGCGAAAGTGTATGCTTGTAAGACGCAGATTATTATTTTTAATTTTTTGCTGATAACCAGCAGTTTTTCAAATTGAATTTGAATTGTTGTCAAATTACCCGATTATGGTCAAAGTTGTTTTCTGAGTTGTAACAAAATTGAGTATAGTGTGCTATCCTGTGATAGAGAGGTTGATTTGGGAAATACTACAGGACGGTTAATTACCAATTGTTTCTCTTGCATGAGAACCTTGCATTAAGGAAATCTAGTTCTACATGTCTTATTGTACCTGTCTTTGTATTTTTAAGAACCCACTCCACTAAAGAATTAGTTTTATTTTTAGTCTTGTTTTCGATCTTCCATAAATACATATAACGTTCACGCTTGTTTTGTAATGGAAACGCAGGTATAAGTTAGTTGGAAGTGGGCGCCTTTTCAAAAGAACACTGTAAACAATTACATGTTTCCTAATAAAGGAAAAAGGCAGCTATGTGTAGGATTTATGGAGAGAGAATAACCTGGACCACATTTCCGGTGGAGCTTTTGAAACAAAGAAACTTCTCTACGAATGAAGAACAAGGCCGATTAGTCAGATAATTGTTTAGACAAGAATGAAGGAGCAAAGAGCCAAGCATGAAAAATGATACACAGAGAGACGCCACAGTCAAGTGGACATTTTAAAAATAACAGTATGAAATTCTTATTTTGAATGGAAAATACTCAGAACAATTTTTTTATTATTAATGATTCATTTTAAACAATCATATCTTTCCTATTAGAAGTAGATATTTTGCATTATTTTGGGATTATGTTTATCAAATGAAACCACAGTATATTATCATATCTATATTTTTGGTATACAAGGTGCTAAAAGGCAGCATGGTGGCTTAGTGGTTAGCATTGTCGACTTGCACTTTCCAGGATCTGGGTTCGAGTCCCGCCTCAGGTCTGTGTTTATGGAGTTCGCATATTGTCCCCCTGCCTGATGGATTTCATCTGGATACTCCAGTTTCCTTCCACAGTCCAAAGACATGGAGATTAGGTTAACTATAGATTGTCGTTCCCAAATTGCCCATAATGTGTGAATGAGCATGTGTGTGCCTTGCGATGGATTCACACCCTTTCCAGGGTGTACCCCACCTCGTGGCATAGGCTCCAGGCCCCCTGTGACTCTGTATACAGGATAAAGTGATATAGACGATGAGAAGGTGATATAATAATCATCAAATTGTGACTCCAAAATCATTCAATGGAGGGGGTTTGTACAAAAAGTTTGAAGCCTGATGACACTACAACTGCCTGTGGCTGGCAGTCAAAGGCAGCAAAAATGGGTAGTTTTGGGCATCTGTGACTCAAAAGAGAAGATAGTGATTTCTTCCATGTGCATTTCTGCCCTTTACACTTGACACTGCATGACCAGTAATGAAAGAGCTGTTTATGTCTGTTATCATTTCAGCTAGGTGTATGTGCTGTGAATTACTTTCAGTCACTCATTCTCTATACCACTTATGTTACACAGGGTGACAGGAGACCTGGAGCCTATCCCACTGGACTCGGGGTACTAGAGGGTACACCCTGGACAGGGTGGCAATGCATCACAAGCCACCAACATCTACACTCACACATTCACTACAGGCAATTCAGTAACATCGATTAGCCTAATCTGCATGTCTTTTGACCATACAAGGAAATCCACCACACAAGGCGGTACTCAAACCCTCTATGGAGGTGCGAGGCCACAGTGCTAACCACTACCATGCTACCTGGTTGTGAATTAACAATGACTAACTGTGGGTAAAATAATGTAAATTTAAATAATAGCAAAATACTTTAACAAGCTCTGAGATAATGAATATACCCATTGTTAAAACCTTTCAAATTTGGTTTGAACAATTTGATAAACAAAAATCACATTGCGATTATTTTGACACATAAATTGCAATTAAATATACCATTTTGTGTTCAAACACTGATCGGCTAAAAGCAAATAATGCAGATTAGGCTAATTGGCAGATTAATCTTAATTGTCCAGAGTGTGTGAGTGTATATGTGTGTGCCCTGCGATGGATTAGCACCCTATCCAGCGTGTACCTCACCTCATGCCTTAAGTCTCCTGGGATAGGCTCCAGGCCCCCCGTGACCCTGAATACAGTATTAAACAGTATAGGCGATGAGTGAGTAAGTGAGTGAGTATCACAGTAATCAAAGTGCTATATCTTATACCTTTACCTGAGTGTGAAGAAGCTTGAATGAATTTCTAGAGGTCAGAGGTGAGACCTTGCCACTTGTGGAGGAGTTCAATCATCTATTCAAAAGTGATGAAAATAAATATTTATAAGATTGGGACACATCTATTTGGGGTAGCAGAGATGTAAAAGTCGCTCCATGGGTGGATAATTTGACATATATTTTACAGTCGGCTTGGTTAGCTCAAAGAATCCCTCAGAAGTCAGAATCTGTAGCCTTGACTGGAGAAGTTTCCGCTGACCTTTTCAGCTTCTTGCAATGATCAATGAATAAACAATCTTTTATTGTAGTCTCTATGAATGCGATATTGTACACTGAGACAGGAACTATTCATATTTTTAAGAAACACCTGATCATTTTACCATTCAAAAGTCCTTGGCCATAATCCTGGAAACGTCTAATGGCTTATTTACTTCATATTGCATGAAGTGCTTTTCCGTTGACACTCCCGTCAAGGCATCAAGTACACTGAGCTCCAAAGTGCACTTAAAACATTTAAAAGAAACTTTTACAGCCCTCCACGGTTACATTTCAGACAGATCAAATTTCTAGTGCAAGCTTAAATACATAAAATAAACCCCAGGGATTTTAGATGTCAACAATCACTGCGTGCTGAATGAATCTTTAACTTTATATGAGGAATGAAATGATCTTCACAGGAGCCTCGAACACTTTAAACCAGAAGTCATTATTCATACGACTGTAAAATAACAATACGTAAAAGCCATTCCAAGCAGGTTAGTCAAAATCCTGGACACTTTTTGTCTTCCCCGCTCTTCTACATAGTTAGGAACCAAATGCTAATTGAAGTCAATGTACAGTAGGGGAAAAAAATCTGGAAATGTACTTTGAGAAGTTGTTGGTCTGGAGAAATCCTCCACTGTGAGATTATTTTTCCTGATTTACAGAACTGCTTTGTATCCAAGTCTCTCTAGTCTCTCTCATTCCGATGAGAATTAATTCCAAACACATCGTAAACACTCACTTTTCATGTGATTTTAGAATAACAATATTAGAAAATAACTACAGAATTTAACAATGCTTTCTGGCAATGTTCTTTATCCCATGGTGACGTTTGAAGTGTATATGAGAAATAATAATTATAAGATAACACATCATGGACACATAGAAACGGCTTATAAATCTGTGGGAAAAAATACCCATAAGGCTAAATAACCGAGGCACCACAGAGTGCACTAAGTGGGTAGATTAATGAAATAACCAAACAAATACACTTTTCATATGTGTGTTGGCAAACCCCCAAAAGAGGATCCTATGACCAATGTAACATCACCATGATCGTTTATCCAGATCTCTTGTTGGTTTTCCAGTTTCACCTGCACATGCAATTTCAAAGTAGCACAACAATAAATAAGAGCATGGAGGTATTGAATGTTCAGGGTAGTTCTCTTGTTGATTGAGGGACATCGCCCACGATTGTGAGTATTAAATGACAAGGAGAGTTCAGAAGTGAGGGAAATATCCCTGGATGTCCAAACCACTCGTGATAACATCTGTGAATGAAATTGCTGAAGGACGAAGCTGTCCACAGGAAACCCCTTTTCACAGCAGGAAAAATACTCTGGTGCACATGCAGTTTGTTTGGTATGCGGCATGGCCAAGTACTGTATTTGCTGTGTTTCACTGAAAGTGTGTGAGAGTAAGCATAAGATGACGAAGCAATTTGTTTGCTTCCAGAGGTTTGTTCTCAGAGAAGGAGTTAGAGCATTGGTTTACACAGTGGTGTTTGGGGAATTACAATTATCAAAGATGTTTTATTTACTTCTGAGTTCTTAGAGTTTGTCTGGAACGTTTATTAGCTGCGTTGTGATGATTTCAACTTTTAATCAGGCTATATATTTAAAATATAATTATACAACTCTAAATTCAGTGCTGATAAACAGCAAAACAGACGTTCTAACAGTAGTTAATTACACTAACTGTCGCCAGCATAGGTGAAATTATTGTCCGCATTAATGCAAAGAGGGGAGAGGAGCAGCCTGCCAAAACCCATATTCCATGAAAAGACTTTCAGCAAAAAAAAATATATATATATATTTATATATATATATATATATATATATATATATAAGGTTGTCATCTTAAAAAAAATACACTATTTCTTGTTTCTATCGGTCGGAATAGCCTCTGACCCGTCCGTTTTGTTCTGTTCAAGCTACAAAACTAACTACCGTCTAACACATAGCTAAATCCCAAATCGACCTCTAACCCCTAATCACCGGCACTTCTTGATGATAGGAACAGGGGATCGTACACCCTACAAAGTGCACTCGCTTTCCATTTAAAGTTATTTGGGCTTCAATCCCAGAACCCGGAAGTTAGCTGTAAAAGTTTGAATCATTTTAGTGACTCGGTTCTTTTAATCTCGTTCATCAAAATGAACGAATTTTTTTTTTGAGCCATTTAGTTCTTTTCGTTCTTTTGACCAGAAATCAAATAAAATGTTAAATTTTCAATAAAAAAACCCCAATACGTCTACGAACACATTTTAGCTCCAGTAATGAAAATATTACAATGCATCTAAGGACATATTATTATAACCATAATGAGCAGCTCACCATCATATCTTCTAGTCTGAGTCGTTCGTTCTTCTGAATTTATTGCACTGTATAGCGTATATGGGAGTCACGTGACAAAAGAACGACCAACTTGGACTTGAAGAACCGTTAAATTCTGTTTCCTGTACATTTGCGATGATTTGCGCACGCGCGCCTAGTAGAAAATGAACGAATCACTCTCCGAGACTACTGGTTCTTCTGAGTCACGTTAAAGACTCGTTCAAAATTAATGAATCGTTCATGAACGACACATCACTAGTGGAAATATAAATGAAATCTCGTACGTTTCACAGGACTCACCGCGACCTCCATGGTTTCATTCTTCTCATTTTTTTAGCTACATAATGCTATTTATAAATATATAAATAATAAAATTATTTTCACTTTTATAAACACTAAATGCCAGTTGCCAGCTCTGCCAGTTAGGGTTAGTTAGTTCCGCCAGTCGTCAAAGGATATGTGTTGGTGGAACATATGTTTATTTATTTAACCATGGTTAAATAATGTTACCTGAATAACATGGTTAACTGGTTAAATAAACAAACAAATCATGATCTGTTGATAATAAATAATAAATGCTGGTCCTGAAACTGCTGTATAAAAGCAATATCACACTCGGTCATGATGTTGTACTGAATATCAGCACAGCTGCGATGCGGCTGTAGACACAAGGCTGTAGCCCGAGTAATTAAAATATCATCGCTGTGCTGATATTCAACAAAACAACACTTCCTCTCATGTAATGTTGATTAAATGGATTTCATTGAATGCATCCGGACTCAATAACCAAAGTATATACGTAGAAATACCAACTGGAGCATATTGTGCTCTGAAGCATAAGTGAAGAGTTTTTGAATAAATAACTCTACTATTCTAATAAATAAAATATTGTACATAAATTACATTTATATTGACAGGGAAATTACAAAAGGGTCAAAGAATAGTGTTAAATAATGAGATTATATATCAGAGTATCAGAGTCGTTTAGTTTACCATTAATACCAACATGATGGATATGAATAACATGCAAATTTTTTATGCAAGACACATTTATATAAGCTAAATATGTTTTATGTTTCATTCACAAACTTTTATACGCCTTTGTTTTGTTTGTTCCTTGCAGAGTGCCAATGCTCTTAGTCATTTTAAGATGAAGTTATGGAAGTGTGTCGCCATCGTCTTGATGCTCTGTGGTGCTGCACTCTCCGTCTTACTCTTTAGGATCCTGATTTCCTCCAAAGCACATGCTCTTCCTCATTTTGAGCATCCATCTTCTTTATTATCCTCATCAGCATCAGCATCATCAATGACTTCAAATCACTCCTCATCTGGGACCAGGGGGAAGTTTCGGAGGGTGAGGTCAGCAAACGAGGACAACTCCATCGTCTCTGAATGTAAGAAACAGTCTTTTCTTTTGCCTTATGCTGCAAAAATGCAATCTACTTCCTGGTTTAATTTTAAAAAAGGCATCATATATAAATTAATTGATTGATTTAGAAGCTCGGTGGCTCTAGCAAATCAAATACAATAATACAACAATGCAGTAATTCAGTAATGCAAGAGGTTAAAAGGTCAAAGAGAAAGCATGGATTAATTTGAATTCTTTTTATACAGGAGATGAAACATAAATTGATTTGTTGCATTTTCACATGAATGGTTTGGAAACAAGAAATAACACTAATGCATCCCCTGATCAATTGCTTTTAACAATAACAATAAGGTAACAAAGGAATTAATGTGTAATGATACAAACAGACAAAAAACACACACAGTCAGCAGAGATGAATTTGTGAGACTACAGAGTCATCTGATTAAAAGAAGGATCAGAGAATTACTCGTGCTAAGCAGGTCAGTGAGGGCTCACCGTGCTCTTTGGCCACCTGTCTTTAAATTCTAGTACTTGGTACAAGACTAATGACTTCAAATTTATTTCATACAATGTAAACCAACTTCTCAATATACAGCAACAGATCGATTGAGACATTTGTCCCATTTCATCCTCCGACTAAGTAAAAGAGTTCAATAATTAGTTCAATGTAGCAGCAGACCAGATCCCAAAGCAAAGTATTTATGGAAATATTCCTGTTCAGGCAATACCCTTACAGTGTCATAATCATAGATGGAAATTTATTTAAAAGTTTTCATTTCATGTCGACCCCCCGGAAAAATGCTCCTGTGGATCCCAAGCCCTTGTTGAGGTTTTGGTTATGTTAGTTTTTTTTTTTTTGTTTTTTTTTTTGGAAATATCAATGAAATGGCTGTGGCTTAACATCTAGTTCTGTCACCATGGAACACTTGTTTCCTTTCGCTACACCAGCTATGGTTTTATCTGTAGTTCAAATAAGTGTTTACTATAGTAAAGTGCTACCCATTTAGACTAAGCATTAGTATTAACTTATCTTCTTAGCATTAGCTTAACTTGAATGAACCTTTAATCCTCTCAGTAGTTAACAATGAGACATGTCTCATATTCTGATTGTTTTAATGCAAATGTATAATTTGTAAAATACCAAATACCATTTTCATCCTGTATGAGCTAGCAAAGGCAGGGGTAGACATGCCAGAGATGAGGAACATGTGAAATGAGTGAAAATCATATCCTTAAACTTTACCTTTGTAATTGTTTGTGTTTATTTGGGAAACTTGCCCTCCAAATTCCACAATCTTCAATTATGACTAGCATGCTAGCATGACCATTTAAGATCAGCAGCTCTATTTGTTTGCATTTGTTCTGGTTTTTGTTTGTTTTTTGTTTGCTTCCTTGTTTTAAGAAGGAGGATGTGGAATCAAACTTTTTTTTTTTTTTTAGACTTTTTTCCCATTTTTAGTAAAACTGCATAGTTACTGTATTCTGACCTGAGCAGAACATTTGAGCTCACTGAGCATCCTTCTTTCCTATCTCCAGTCATGCACATATTCCAGAGTTTCACGGAAGGCGAGTTGAAGCAGATCATCCGCACATTGGTGAAGAGGAAGGCTCAAAGGGATGCTAAACTGGGCAAAAGAACTAAGCGGGCTAAAAAGGGTACCAAGCCATGTTCACTGAAAGACAAGGAGGTGACGGTGAGCCAACTCGGCCTTGGCTACGTCAGCGATGAAGTTATCCTTTTCCGGTACTGCAGTGGCAAATGCGTGGCCAGCCGCCGCAACTACGACCTGGCACTAGCAAAGCTGAAAGGTCAGCGTTTGTTGACCAGAGAGAGCACAGACAGGGCTCGGCACAGCCCGTGCTGCCGGCCAACGGAATATGAAGAGATTACCTTCCTGGACAACCACAGCCAGTACCACACCATCTATGAGGTTTCTGCTCTGAAGTGTGCTTGTGTATGACATCAATTACATGGCAAATGCAGATTCTTCTTCTTCACTTAGAGACATACTGTAAGAAGAAGTTTGTAAGAAGTGCAAAAAAAACAACAAAAAAAACAAAAGAAGAATATAACATAGAAAACATGTCATTACAGTTTTAGGGAAAACAAAAAAGGAAAGAGTCCAGGCTATAAATAAGGAGGCTGCAAGTGACATGTAAAGTACAGCCTTACCATTTGGGGCTTAAAAACAAGTTGTTAAATTATGCTTTTATTTGCCTTTCTGGGAGAAAGTTTTGGAATAGAATCAGTCAGCTATTAAAATGCAAGGATAATATGAAATCAGGCTTTTAACTATTCAGTCTATTTTTTAAAATATATATACGCATGTATCTTGCCCTTTCACGCAGGTCTACCGTCACATTCGCCATACCACACACTTTGCAAGATTGTGATGCAGAAACAAATTGCTTGAAAAGTTGCTTGAACATTAGTACTGTAGACTCTGGTAAGAAAAGAAGGGGAGTAGAGACAGAAATACTGTGTAGCACATCCATTAATTAACAATATACTGTATATAATTTTTTACTTAAAAATATACTACATCGAAAGACTGACTTCATGAGTAAAAAAAGGAATCAATATTCAGAAAAACTCATTTAAGTTTGTTGTCACTGGTTAAGAGAGAACAAAGTCTAGCCCATAAAGTTTGTAAAATCATGTAACCCTCAAGACAAACCAATCCATGGTGTGGATGGATCTTGGTGTTTCGCAACATATATCATTTAATTGTTGACAACGTATGATTTACTGGTAAATACACCCTGATGGGTGTCACCTGATCGAAATGAGAAAGAGCATGAAAGATAATTTATCAGAGGTCTGTTTCACCAGAAACAGGAACTCACATGAACGTACAGTGTCTCTGCATGGCCTCATGTCGATTTATCTATGAGACATCAATAAGCTTTCTCAAAGTTAATACCATGCTGTCATGTCAGATTGAATTTTAACAATCCAGGCCTCACTCAAGCTGTTTTTTATCATCAGACACATCTAATCACTCTTCAGAGGAAATGTTCCTTAGGGGAAAATGTGGTTCATCAACATTTGCAAAAACAACTCACACAGACACGATAGTCACGACACAATACGAACGCTATCTCGTTTTCTTGGGGAAAAAATAAATGGGTTCCATAAATCAGATTTTTGTACACAAATGAGATAGCAGATGGTTTAGAACGATTTCTTTCACACCCTGTGCACGATTTGAGAAAACACAAAGTCTTTCTGATGCATAGGTAAAATATGGGATAAATTGAGGCACTGTTATGGAAGTTTAAAATTCCAACCCGCTTGCAGAATTAGATCCGATTTCTGCATTTGACTGCGAAATCAGTTGAGGAGCAGGTGTCCTGTTAAGACTGTGACAGGAGGATTGTGTCTGAGATAGCCTCACCAAATCCATTCCATTTTCGTAAATCCTATAACAGACTACTCTAATCCACTTAGTGCCTTTCGAAGAGACTCACACACACACACACTGAATGCTGAAGTGGACAAAAACAGTAGGTCATTTCATTACCAAATGAATATTCTATGTACTTAATGGAGTTATTTGTTAGCACCTCTTATTTATTTAAGTTAGATGCATTGTTCCGTCTATAGTAGAGTCATTAAAACAGTGCTTGTATAGTGACAATATACCTCAGTATAATCACTTGAACCTGGATCTAACTTAACTTACAACACAAGATACTTCCATCCAGAAATATCACCACCTCAGATTGCAGATTGATATTAAGCTGCAAGGAGCTCAAAGCCCATTAGTCTGCACAAGTTTGATTTTAACATAACATTTCAAATAATAATAATAATAATAATAATAAAATGTAGCGAAAGAATATGTGAGTATTTAATAAATTTAATGACCTGAATTTTTTTTTTCTGACCACCCTGTAGCAACTACAGTATTGAACTAGATTCTAAGCAGACAGGGCGTTACGCTAAATGCCTCCAGGATTTCATGCTGGTATTTATAGATTATTCCCAACCCTGTGCATTAAACCAGACATCAGGATACTGGTAGATTTTGTGCATGCAGCATGATAAAATATAACTAAGGCACAGCAAATATTCTCCTCTTTTTTTTTTTTTATGTTCACTGGATGTACTGATTGAAACACTTCCTATTCTGACACTTTATGTTTTACTTTCCTCAAACCAAACTGTATTATTTAAGCTGATATTATGGGTGTATTATAAAAAGAAAACACAACCTATCACCACAGATACAGCCGCTTTGCCCGGGCTTTGTTGGAACTGGTCGACCAACTACAATAAACATTGATGCAATGCATCTGTATAAAGGTTTATATATATATATATATATATATATTTATTACAGAGTAAGTTATGGTTTATTTATTTACATACTGTAGCATCACAGACAAAACAGGAGCATTTATTTATTGAATGTATTGGTGCCAAAGTCTCATGCATTATGTTCTTATCACAGTTTAATAAACTGTACAAGCTTTAAAACATGCCTGTGTCTTCTATTGTCTTATGCACTTTTTAAACATGCTCATTCAAATTAATTATTATTGAAAAAAAAATCTCTCTGCTTTTCTGTTTTAGTGACATCATTGGTTCATTTATTTCACACAGTCATGCATTTCACAATGTATCCTACAAAGCTGCCACAATCAGTATAAACTTTACAGATGTGCACATATTCATACTCAGATATACAGTACATGAATATAAGAAGGTGCACAAAGGGAGCAAAACTCAATAAAAAAAAATAAATAATTGAATTCAACTAGCATGGCACAGTGGTGTAGTGATTAGCACTGGAGTTCGCCTTGCACTTCCAGGGTCCAGGTTCAATATTGTGGCAAAAAGCAGTATAGACGATGAGTGAGTGAGTGAGTGAGTGAGTGAGTGAGTGGGTGAGTGAGTGGGTGAGTGACCAGTGTGTAACCCACCTTGTGCCCAGAGTTCCCTGGAATAGGTTCCAGGCCTTCTGTGACCTGAACAGGATAAGCCTTATAGGGAATATGTGAGTGAGTGAGTAAATTCAGTTAGTCAGTTTCCTCCCACAGTCCAAAGACATGCAGATGAGGCTAACTGGCATTCCCAAATTGCCCACAGTGTGCGAGTGTGCCCCATCCAGTGTGTAACCCACCTTGTGCCCAGAGTTCCCTGGAATAGGTTCCAGGCCTTCTGTGACCTGAGCCTTATAGGGAATATGTGAGTGAGTGAGTGAGTGAGTGAGTGAGTGAGTGAGTGAGTGAGTGAGTGAGTGAGAGAGTGAGTGTGTAAGTGAGCTCATTTTTCATGTTGTACATCGCATTGCATTTATTCATTTTGTTGAATAAATTAATTCAAAGTGGCTAACACGAATGGAAGTGTAGCCCAACCCCAGAGCTGTTAAAGAAGATGAATGCATAAATAAAATCATATTTCCAACAAATGATCATAAACTGATGCAATTAAAGCAATAAATAAATAAATAACAGTAATTTGGAGTCTTCATCCTTATTAGTGACAGGCCTTATTGCACATTCTGCACATTCACATTCTACACATTCTCTTTAACATATACGTTTAATTGATACATTTTATATTTTTCGATTTTATCCTCTATTGCAACATTTGTGAATTGTTTGTACACTTACCTCATATTTTTTATCTTAAAATTTACATTTTAAAGAGGTTTCTCTCAAAGATAATGCATCTAATATATCTTAAAAGGACAAAGCATAACATAATACGTAACAAACAAATAACAAATAACGCATCACATAAACAAATTTATTGTTTCCTTATACATACGTACAGTGACAGGCTGCCCTCTTTTATTTAGCATTGTTTTAATAACTCAGAGAGAAGAGGAAAAAAACTTCAATAAATAAATAAAAGTTGATAGCTGTTACGACTTTTGCACATGATAACCAACATGATCATTGACTAGAAATAGAATTTTTTTTTAATCAATAAAAAATTATAAAATAAAAATTATTTTTCTTTAACAGAGCACCTCATGGTATATATTCCTTAATCAATGTTAAAAAAAAAACCCAACAACAACAAAAAGAAAGTTATGTATGTCTAAAAACTTGACTGGACACCAAAAAAGAAAAAGAAAAAAAGACCAATATAGCTACATATCAGAAAACACTGACTAAAGAGTGATACAAGAGCGATCGGAGTTTTTTGTCAAAGACATTTTAAGCTCTTTAAGCAGCTTTGAAAGCTGAGCCTACATACCTACCTCTTGAATATTTACACTTTAATTCCTTATTTATACTTCTAAAGACTTTGAAACTCCATTTCCTTTAAAGGAGATTTATTTTAGGACTACTTTTCAACTCCACTGTATTTATGCAACACCTCATTACTTTATTCAGGCCTAATGTTTTGAAGTCCAAGTGACCTGTGGGTAAAAAGCTCAAAATCACCAATTTAATTTTTATGTCAGCATGCCTGTGTAATTGTTTGAGTGTTTTAAACATGAACAAATTATTAATGTAAGTTCCAATGACTCATTTTTTAAATGAATTCTAAGCCATGGATGTTCTACAAATCTCTTGATCTCTTTTCAGGGACTTTCTCCACCTACGTGCTTTGGATTTTAAATTGCACTTCTGTATTCTTTTGCTCGATTATCACTTTTGACTGCGTAAATACTGGAACTTTTGGACATTTACCCAACATGGATCATAGATGGTGATACAGAAGCACAAACTAATAATCTTACGTGACCATGAAAAAAAACAAAAGACAATATATAAATTAATTCCTTGAAATAAAATCAGAAATCAGAAACCAGGCATGAAAAAAAGAACTAAACATTTCCTACTTCCCCAAAAGTAGTAAATAGCAGGCAGATGTCACTAAAGACAGTCACAAGACCAGTTCATCATCAAGATGTGTGACTATTTCTGTTAAAGCAGAACTTTTGGCAGTTTGATATTCTAGAGCATTTACTGTATTTGTGAAGGCTACCTCATGATAAGAAGGAAAAAAGCCATGACCTTAGAAAAGCTATTGTTTAAGTTCAACAGTTCTTTATGCAAATGTGCAAAATTGCATTTAAACAATGTACAACTTCCTGAAATAGTAGCCTTTGACTAACGTAGTGCCTAATCACAAACACCAACTAACTAAACTTATATGCATGATGGTGGCGGGGTGATGAATTGACCACAGAACTTTTGAAAGTCATTGCGACAATGATGAATTCCACTTTATACCAGAATATACTTGAGACAAAATGTGAGGCCATCTGCCCACCACCGGGTCATGCAACAGGAAGATGATTCCAAACACACAAGTAAATCACCCTGGGAATGACTAAAGCGGAAGAAGAGAATGAAGGTACTGGAAGCCCAGACTTCAACCCCACTGAACTGCTGCGGAACTATCCTAAGAGAACTGTGCATAAACTAATGCCCTCAAACATCAATGAACCAAAGCGATGTTGTAAAAAAAAAAAAAAAAAGTTCTTCAAGACATTGAGTAAAATCCTATAAAAATGTTTACTTTATTTAGTATTTCTACATCTTACTGAATTATGGGATGCACTATTTTTCCCACCTGGTCTCTGAACGCTGGTTTACATTTTGGTGGAAATGACTAAGTTACAGTACATAGACAACTAATTTTTAAATTGTATCTTTAGGCACTTTAGTCTTTCATTTAAACATTGCTCAGTCTTTTGAAAAACATATACAAATTAAACCAAAACCTTCCATTGGAGCCCTGTTACATGCTATTACTATTTAAAAATGAATGATTGCATTATAATTAATGTATATGATATTACCATTATTAAATATTATAGTATCATTTTACTTGTGCATCAAATGCTCATAAAATACTTTATTACTGAGATTTTTCCCTCATACCATAATTAAATATGTGCTATTCCTAATATTGTTTAACAGTTGAAAAGCAACTGCATTTGTACAAAGAAAGCAGAATAATTGTGACAACTCAGCACGAACATTAGCCTGCAAGTCTTTAGCGGCAAAGTCCACACACTTCCCCCTGCTCTACCTTCAGTGGAAGCGATCCAAATCAGCGAATTCAGAAAACTACTTTGACTTGTATATATCACTTTATCTCCACTACACAAACATCATCCATCACTGTCTCCCAGTGTCCTCATTTGTTTATTTTTACTGCATTCAGACATTACGTGTGAATATCACCGGGCTCTAGAGAAGACAGTGCACCTCTTTAGGGAACCTAGAAAGACTAAACATGTGTAAGACTTTTGTTTCCTTAAAAAAGAGAGAGAGAGAGAGAGAGAGAGAGAGAAAACAGCAGCAGCCAGACAGCATTACAGTAATCTCCAAAGAGCAACACATTTTACTGCATCTGTTTATTTTAGAAGTGTTTTGAAATCACTATTTGTCAAAATCCCTGTAGTGGTTTTCTTAAATAATAATAATAATAATAATAAAAACTGCTAAATAATAAAATGGCTATAGTGTAAGAATTTGACTAAGCTTACACTCTGAATGTGAAGGAAATAAACTTATCATCAGTACAAATTGATCAAAACATGAATTAATGCATCAATATTAAAGAATTCATGAATTAAAGAATCAATACATGAATCAATTCTTTTTACATGACAGTAATTTGCCAAACATTGGCAATTTATATTTAATTAGAGAACAAGGCATCATATATATATATATATTTATTTATTTATTTATTATTTTTACTCATTTACAATATAGTTATGTTTAATGCATTGAAAAATTATTTGTTTCTGTTTGTCCTGACATTATAACAGGTCTACTGAACTCTTATTTTACTCTTATTTTACTTGTTTAAAATAAATGTATGCCACTTTTAACATTTAAGTCCCTGAGTGCAATGTTAATATATAAACTATAATGCATTAGAACTTGTGCATTAATATGTTTACTGCTGTCTTTCTCACTACCTCAACACATACCTCATCACTAAAGAAAAGGCATTTCAGTACTGAAACGTGTTACATTGTTGTGTTCTGTTGTGTGTTTGCACAATTGCACATGCACTTTGTTGTCTGTTGTCTCTTCTAGTATAAAAATTGATAGCTTAGGTTAACTTAAAAATGTAAAATCTGCGTTGCTAATTTATGTCGTTTGCATGTATGCAGCCCCTTGGTCCTGGAGAAACGTTGTTTCGTTCCACTGTGTGCTGAACTGTATATGGTTGGAATGACAATAAAACCTACTTGACTTGACTTGACTTGAGCGAAGTTCAAATCAAACCAGGACTTGTGATGAAATTCCCTTATAGGTTGATTTACATAAGACTTCAAGGACAAGACACTGATGAGACTCTTAGCTGTAGTAAATCATTTTAACGCCGCAAACGTTTGAAAGAAGACTGGACATCCATGAGTGATGATCCTGGCCGAAGTGATTTGGGGCCCACTGCAGTCCTTCCTGTGAACATTCAGTGAATGGAATGCCTGATCCATTAAAAATAATAAATTACCGCCAAATTACCTGTTTGTGGGAACTGTACACACGATCATTCACAAACACCACTTGCACATTACAACAACTCAGCAGTGAGTTATTGTCACATCCCTACATACAGTTTTGTCCTCGATCCAAGCCATTTCCACATGTTGGGGCTTTAAAGGAGTTCTTGGGAGGCCAACGTTTCAGACGTGAAGCAAGCAGCCCGATCATGGCTCCGGCGGACTGAGAAAACTTACTACCTCAGTGGTATCCAAGCACGAGTGAAACGCTTGGGTGAGTGCATTAGTGTAGCAGGGGATTATACTGTATACAGTAGAGTACATAAAAAGAGTTTTTTACTGTCATAACTGTAATCTGTTATTCTGCACAATCAAAAAATGTCCTGATTTGATTTTTTTCTTGACTTTTTTTTTTATCATCCCTAATATAATATACCCAGGCACTGAAATTACTATCTGAGTTGTGTTTAAACCTGAGAGCAAGACAAATATCTTTTGATAAGGATCAAGCATTTACATTGATCAAGTTTGATTAGTATACAGTAACAGCATACAATTTATTGAATCTTTGTTTATATACATCTATCAAAATGTGCTTGAGTAACTAAAGTAAATTATATAAATTAGACAACTTTAAGCTTTTTTATTTTATTTTATAATGGTCAAGATGTGATTTAAGATGCTGTTATCAGAAGACTCGCTGGATTATAAGTGTTTTTTCCACTTATACTACATTAAACTAACTGCTTTTAGTAAAAACGAATGGGGTTATTGTAAAATATTAACAAATCACTGTTTACATACTGTATATCTTGAACACACAGCACTTGTTTGAGGTAATATTTCAGTTTCCAAATGTTTGGAAAAGTTCTGCATTTATATTCGCTCCACAGCTTGGAACAGCTTGTTGGAGATGAAGCTGTCTATTAATAAAAGTCATTTTAAAATCCATGGGATGTCAAACAACTGATTTAGTTATTTGATAAAGATTGTAGTACTATAGCTATTTAGCTGACTGAATCTATTAATGCCTTTTTAGCCAGATCTCTCTTGTAAAAGATTTATATCTCGGTGGGGCCACCCACCATCGATGAGCCACTCTAATTCTAAATAGGAGACATGTTTTGTGGCTCTATCCTGCAGGCAGACATAGGAAATCTGCTTCTAAAGTTTAAAAGAAAGCCTTCCAACATAACAGCCAAATCTCTTGCATGAGCTCTTAAAACATCAATAAAAGTTTCTCTGAGGACATTTTTTGTCACATGCGACACACGTGAACGAGCCTGGCGGCCCTAGATAACATGAAAAGATTTTATGGTGCATAGCTGGCGAACAAATGCCCTGCCTCTTCAAAAATCCATATGTTACTCAACAAGATCAGTTCCTTTAATGACTCACAGTTTAGTCGCAAAGACTCCAGATTTTTTAAAGTCTGCTGCAGGACTTGAATCAGTGCCATGGTTATACTGCAAACATAATGATGGAGTCGGTAATTGGTGTTACCACTTTGGACACTTAGGTGACTCATGTGCAACTCTGTTTTCACTGCTCACCATCTTTGCTTACTTTGAGCTGGAGTGGAAAACCAAAAGTGTGGCTGTGCCACGGCTGTCGCTTGCAAATGTGATTATTATGCTTTTAAATCAAGGCTGTCTTTGCGTACACAAGGTTCATTTTAGCTATCGGAATTCATAAACATTTGGAAAGCGCCAAAACACAAGTGTGCATTTTCTGATCTATCCATTGTGCTTGGAATAGAACCGTTTGGAAAACTGTGAAATGCGATGTTACACGATATGTACCGTAAAACACTTTAAAAAAAAAAAAAAAACCTTTTACCCCTCTTTAATGGCAACTGGTGTTAAATATTTTCCTCATTTCCTCATTCTCAATTTATTAGACTATTTTAAGCCCAATTCTGCTTACAACAGCTATATGATCTCTAAACATGCCCACACTAAGCTAAACCATGATGTTTATGACCATGTGGTCATGCCTAGAATATGAGAGCACTTAGTAACGTCTGCACGTATCCCTTATACGAGGATCTTGAGAGTCTACTGGTTAAAAAGTAATTTGGCAAACAATTCTTGACTGAGAAATGCAACATAGACTAATTTGAATGGAAACTAATTTGGAATATTATTTAGCTTAAAAGGCCAGGGCACTGATGGCTCAGTGGTAGGTGTTTCAGCGCCGGTCCCAAGCCCAGATAAAATGGGAGTGTTGCGTCAGGAAGGGCACCCGGCATAAACATTTATTTATTTATTTTTAAACCTGTGCCAAGCCTTTGTGGACCGACTGGTCCGCTGTGGCGACCCCTTACTGGGAGCAGCCAAAAGACAAACAACAACAACATGTATTTTAAAAAGCTAGTTTTATTTTTTAAATTTTTTTTCTTATGGTCTCATTTGATCTAAACTGTGAAGTGAATAGTAAAATAATTTACCATTAATAAATTTCCAGAGCCTTTAAAACAATTACTCACTCACTCATCATGTATCCCGCTTTATCCTTTATACTGGGTCACGGGGGCCCAGGTCCTATCCCAGGAAACTTAGGGCACAAGGCAGGGTGTACACATACACGCGTTTATTCACCCAATTGGCAATTTGTATCCAGAGGAGACCCACCATGGGGAGAACTATGCACACAGACCTGAGGTGGAAATCGAACCTGGAATCTGGAAGTGCAAGGCGACAGTGCTAACTACTAAGCCATCGTGCCACCCTAAAACAATTTAATTATTTCAAATACAGTAATGTGCAAAAGTATTGAACAACCCTTCATTTCTTCATATTTTACTTCCAAAGCAACAGACTTTCCACTTGTTTTATGTAGTCTTTCGGGATAGTTCTCCAGACTTACTGAAGGACTTTTTCGAAGCCCTTAAAATAATAAAACGATTTCAAATTCTTTAGGTCAAAACTTTTGTACTGAAGATTACGGAAGTTAATAGTTTTCAAGCATAGGAAACTATCTCTAGCCCTTTACGTTGATTTCTACCTGTTAACTGTGCAGTGGTAGGATTGAATTCGGCTTGGCTAATTGGCCCGTAGTGTTTGAATGTGTGTGTGCCCTGCGATGGATTGGCATCCTGTCCAGGATGTACCCTGCCTCATGGCCTAAGTCTTCTGGGATAGGTTCCAGGCCCCCCGTGACCCTGAATCCAGGATAAAGCGGTGTAAACGATGAGTGAGTGAGAGCAAGTTAACAACTAGCAGCATAGTGACTTAGTGGTTGGCAGTGTTGC
Organism: Clarias macrocephalus; assembly: GCA_011419295.1. NCBI lineage: Eukaryota > Metazoa > Chordata > Actinopteri > Siluriformes > Clariidae > Clarias > Clarias macrocephalus. The sequence goes on from JAAGKR010001458.1 coordinate 83,102, forward strand.
CTCGCATCGCCAAGGTTAGGGGTTGAAATCTTGCTGCAGGTCTGTGTGTGTGCTGAGTTTGCATATTCTCCCCATACTTGATGGGTTTCCTTGCACAGTTCAAAGACATGTGGAGTAGATTGATTGGTGTTTCCAAACTCCATTACTGTATGAGTGGGTGTTTGAGTGTGTGCTTGTGCCGTGTGATGGGTTGGCGACTCACTAAGGGTGCACCTCACTGTTTGCTCGAGTTTCCTTTGATAGGCTCCAGGGCCCCTGGGACCCTAAACATAATATAGGCATAGGTATAGAAAATGGATGGATAAATGGAGGAGATTAAACATGGATTAATGCTGTTGGAAACATTTATGCATATGCCCAAATAAAACAGATTAAAAGCCAAAACCTTAAAGATAAAAAAAACCTGTCTTGAACAAACACATCTGTCAAAATGTCATATTTTTTCTCAAAACTTAATGGAAATTCCTTGTTGGTTTTATATTTCCTAAAAACACTTCTAGTCCTGCCAGACACATGAAAGTAGTTTTCAATATTCATAATGGAGCATATATCAAAATATATTTGGATAAATGGAAACCTGACTCTTAAATTGTGAGTAATATGTTTTAGAGACGTGATATGGTGTATGACATGTACATAAACCTGCCTATGCTGTACAGTATATTACAGCATTACAGAGTTGTATGTTCACAGTGCATCCATAATTTCTCACTTCTACTAATCACAGTTTGACTTCTATTTCCATGTTGGCAAAACAACACAGTCTAGATCACTCTGCCCTTCAAAACCTCACTAATAATTTATTTAAAAGAATGAGCTGAAAGAAAAAAATATATAAGCATATTTCAACATCTTGCTAAGTATCCAAAACTTGAGCCACAAACCAATTCACAATTTCATCTATTATTAGCTGTTTCACAGACCACACATTTCATATGGCAATCTTGGTTGATTTTCATTACTTTTAAGAGTAAAAAACAACTTAAAACGTTATATAACTCAAAGATCATTCTGCAGACTGAGTTGTTTTTAATTTTGTTTAGACTGTCTCTTAATCGCTGTTCTCTTTCCTGGATCTTGCATGAGGAATTTGAGCACTAGACAAATTAATCACAACTTCCACAACAACGTTCCTACAGAAACCTATTCAGAAAACCATATAACTGGTCATATGCTGATATAAAAACATCTGTATATTGCTTAATATTTTGATGGGTTAATAAAAATATCACATGTACAGTAAATGCAGTTTGTTATTCAGAAAGTCAGCATTGCATCCAATTGCCATGCACATCATAGTATAGGGGATATAATCTTCCTTAAAAAAATCACAATCAATTATCCAAAGCACTGCATAAAAAAGAGCATCAAAAATATTATTAAAGGGATTATTATGCAAAATTCTATTTCCCTGTTATTTTTATACAGTCAGATTGCTCTGCCAAAAACATTCCCTTCTTTTTGTCCTTTTTCCATTTTTGTATGATAGGGTATAAACTAGCAAATTACATTTCTTCCCTTTTGTGATGTCATATAAGGAGAATTCCTTTCACCGGACTGTTGATCAGTTATGTTCTTCTCTGTTGGGGGGCTGTGGCTAAGCAGTAAAACATTTACAAAGACTGATATGACACAGTTGTAAAAGAATAGTTAAAATATTTGTGAAAATGATTACCTGGTGCAGCACAGTGAAGTAGTGGTTAACACTGTTGCGTCGCACAAGGGTTCAAGTTCTGCCTTCCATGTGCATGGAGTTTACATGTTCTGCCCATGCTTGGTGTGTTTCCTCCAGGTAATCTGGTTTCCTCTCACAGTCCAAAGACTGGTTGAATGTGTGCATACAGTACAGACCAAAAGTTTGGACACACCTTCTCATTCAAAGAGGTTGAATTTGTATTATGGCAAGAAAAAAGCAGCTAAGTAAAGAAAAACGAGCGGCCATCATTACTTTAAGAAATGAAGGTCAGTAAGTTCGAAAAATTGGGAAAACTTTGAAAGTGCCCCCAAGTGCAGTCACAAAAAGCATCAAGCGCTACAAAGAAACTGGCTCACATGCGGACCACCCCAGGAAAGGAAGACCAAGAGTCGCCTCTGCTGCGGAGGATAAGTTCATCCGAGTCACCAGCCTCAGAAATCGCAGGTTAACAGCAGCTCAGATCAGAGAGCAGGTCAATGCCACACAGAGTTCTAGCAGCAGACACGTCTCTAGAACAACTGTTAAGAGGAGACTGTGTGAATCAGGCCTTCATGGTAGAATATCTGCTAGGAAACCACTGCTAAGGACAGACAACAAGCAGAAGAGACTTATTTGGGCTAAAGAACACAATAAAGAACACAATAAAGAAAACTCTTTGAATGAGAAGGGGTGTCCAAACTTTTGGTCTGTACTGTAAATGTGTCATGCTAGGGACTGGCACCCCGTCCAGGGTGCATCCCACCTTATGCCCTGAATTCCTTGTCATAGGTTCCAGGTCTGTACAGGAAAAGCAGTACAGAGAATGAGAGAGTGAGATCTGACATTCTAAGATCTATCTGGTAAAACAAAATAAGAAAATGTTAGACGTTTAAATAAAAACTTTAAGGAACTTTAAAGCTACAACCAAAAGAAAATCAGCTACAAAAATATAAACAGAAACGAAACTGTCTACGTTCAGTTATAAGTATTTACAATAGGATTTATTCCTATTATTTCATATACATGAGATGTACAGGTACTAGAGGTCATTTTGGACAGTCCTGATACTGTACTGTTTTGAATGCTGCATGTTTAGAATAAATGGTTAGAAAAGTAACGAGTGTAGCTGAACGTATCGGAGTAAGAGTAGCGTCTCTTTTTCACTACTCAAGTAAAAGTAAAAAGTATGGTGCAGGAAAACTACTCATAGAAGTACATTTCCCCCCCCAAAACGTTACTCAAGTAAATGTAACTCTTCTGGCAGTAAACAATAATAAGATGTGACTAGACTAAATGAGCACCAGCAGGATTATTTTATCCTGAGAATTTACACTGAAATAATGATATTCTTAGATTAATACGATTTACCTGAAACATGGGCAGAGGAAAAAGCAATAGAATTGCATCTTTAGCAATTGAGAAACTTACATCCTCCTGGAAGAGAGCACTTATGTTGTACCAGTACAACTCCTGCAATCAGCTAACTAAAGCAGGATTCATTTGTCTCAGTTAGACCATTGTCTTTAATTGTGTTATTGTTTTGTTATAAAGACACAATTTTGAATACTTAATTTTGTCTTTCTGTTATGTTATGAGGAAAACTGTCCACTTGCATGCAGACTCAGACCTTCCTAGGGGTTGTACATAAAATATGATGTCCATGTTTGATTTCACTCTATCAGGTTATGCTCCCAAATTATATAGGGCAGCTATTTGCATGCAATACAGAGAGGCCCCAAAATGTACAGTCCCGTAGTATACAGTTCATGCACATTATCCAATCTGGACTGGAATGCTCAATGTTCAACTGTGGTCAGTATTGAGAGATGGGAGTTACTGTGTCACTCCCAACCCATGGCTTTTATCCAAATCAGTTTGCTATGGATCTAAAGCAGAAAAAAGTAAAACATTATTATTAGGGCCAACAAATCCTATTATGAACTTATGCACCAGGTCCATAAACCCCCACACCATTACCATGTCAGTGTTAGAGCTGGGAGATGAGATCTGGTTAATGGTGGTCTTTTGGTGGTCATTAATGAAGGGAGTAGCAAATGGTTAACAAAACCTAACAGGTGGACAATGTTTTATAATTGTATGGTAACAAACCTAAGGTCGTATGATAAGTAATGATCTGGCAACTTAGTGTGGGATCAGTGATTGTGTGATTTGTGCTCTGATTATACATGAATGATTTATGTATGGCAATGTTCCCAAAAGTGTTTTTTTAAATGATATTTTCTAGAGTGACTCAATTATTTCCTAGGAAATGTGTATTTCAACATTGCTTTAATATATTATCATCTACCACTAATTTTATACTTCGGAAAACAGAAGGAAAGTGTGATGTTGTCTCAGCTGCATCACACAAATGATACATCTGTAATTGTGTCTACACAAATTAGTAGAAAAGAATTGTATAATTCTGTTTTCCCCTCCCTTTTCCACCTCAGATATCAACTATTCCAAACCCCACCAAATGGTTTCTGCATATGAAGACCCTAAGTGATGCCAACAGCCACTTTTCTGTGCATTTGTATATTTAAAAACTACAGACTGCTGAAAGGGTTAACATTCAGTGACATATCCTTTTTGAATTTGGCTCAGACATGTTAGCTGCAAGTTCCAAGATCTGCCATGGCTATGGTCATGCTTCAGTAATTTTATATGAACTGATCAAAAAAAGCTTTTACGTCTGACTTGTTTTAACCTGTAAACACTGCTTTCCCAACTCTTCTCTCATCATCACTTACACTCTCTCCAGCAAGCAGTTCTTATCTACAGGTTTTTTCCTGATCTTTTAAGCCCGTAAACAAACAAACAAGCAGGCATGCTTTACTCAGCCTGAGATCAGTTTACCATAGTGATGGCAGGTACCATCATTTTTTTTTTTTTTACACGCATACCCCATACTTCAAGTTTCCAAACTCAACTACTAAACTATATTTTTAAGGAATGAACATATAAGCACTTAAATTGGTCGTCTGTTGAAATAAATGTTAAAAATCGACTAAAAACCGAAACAGCGCTGGAAAATAAAACATGGCCATGTGCCATTAGTCCAAATGTCATATTCATACTGACTGAGAGAAATGTAAGGATAATGAGGGCACTTTTCCATCTCCGTTTACACTTATGTTTGGAGCGCATTTTCTCTAAATTTACAGCTGGTGAGGAGCAGGTTCGCTGGCTGTGCCGCAGTCTGATTTTAACTCCACACTGCTCTCTGCTGTTACTTTTCTACTGCTAATCATGCCTTAGCAAAACTTTGCTATGCTTCTGTGACATCTTTTTATTTGAAAAATCTGACATTATGTATATCATGCAAGTATAGGACCTAATGCCTGTCTTATGGTTGCTGGTGCTAGAAGGCTGGTTAAGCCTTTCAGAAACGAGTTCAGAGATGAATGCTCAGACTGGTTTCAATTGAAAGAAAAGCTATAGGAACTAAACAAACCAACTTTTTGCAATCATGTTGAACATAAAAGCAGCTAAGAAGGCATCTGTTAAACCTTAAATATGATGAATACTGTATATCACGCAGGTGCTTACTCTTGGCTGACAGCTGTGGAACCTGGTGTTGGCCACCTGGCTTGAGGGCACAATGTTTATTCTGAGATCTGCAAAGCATGACATCAAGTGATAACATCCTGGATAGGCTAATTTATCTAGGTTTTCCCATTATAAGATTAAACATATTTTTAGAGATTTATTCTCAATACTGCTGGAGCTTATACCAAGGAGCTCAGGGTACGAGGCAGGGGGTCAGGGTCAGTAGTGGACAAAGTATACAAATCCTGTGCTTGAGTAAAAGAACAGTAGATATATCCCGGGTAAACTATTATTCAAGTAAAAGTAGAAGTCCATCATTTACATTTCTTCTTGCAATGGTATGACCATCAAATTTATTTAATTATCAAAAGGTACCGAGCTTGTATTATGTCAATGCAGGCTATAAGTCATAGCAAAAAAAAAAAGTATTTCTCTCTCTCTCTTCACACACACACAAAGACACTCTCTCTGATTTAAAACTGTAACTAGGCTGTTTTCGTCGCTGCCTGAAAACATCTCCACTCCTGATTTCAGACACCTGCTACATGATTGAGCATTTAACAGAGGAGGGCAAATCACACAAATATATATACTGTAATAGTCAGTTTTAATTATACAGACATGTTAGTTGCAAGTTCCAAGATCTGCCACCACAAGGCACAAAAACCACACCCAGTTAAGCAAAAACTATGGGATATTTGTAAACGCCAGTCATAAACATCTTTGGACTGTGGCGAGAAACTAGCACAATCCAAAGATAAAACTTAAGATTTAAGATTTGATCAATTATAAGATTTCTTTGTTTTGCATTGTGGATATAAAAACATGTGTGATTCTTTTCTGATCTCAATAAAGTTTCACTATTGACTGAAATTCATTCATCCTCTGTGCTAATCTTGTATTTGGTTCAGATCATAATAGGAACATTCTGTGCTGAATAACTGAAAAAAAAAACTGTGACAAAACTGGTTATGTGACAATAGCATTCATCCTCTGGTATTCATCCACAGTTGGACAACGATCTTTAGAAAGCAACCAAGCAGGCGTGGATTGAGTGAGTAACACCAGAGTACTGCAGACGTCTTTTTGACTCTATTCCCAGCTAGATCCAGCAGGATTTAAAGAATAAATGACTTCATATTAAATATTGATTGTTGTATAGCGATTTCTATTCTTATTATTTTGATTGTAATTATTTCAATCATTTAAGAAATTCATTAAAACACCGAATTTCACATTTGTCTAAATACTTTGAGCCATCACTGTGGATAGGTGTAAGTCAAATTACTTTTTCCTTATGGTTGCAAACGTTATGTTGATATGAGGTTTGCTGCACATGAATAGTCTGCTGAAATGAGTGTAGACAGAGTGAAACATTATTTGTAACGGTTTACCAGCACTGAACTTATGGCTACAGTATAAAAATATTATAGAATGATGTAGAATAAAGAGAAAATATGTAATGTACAATATGAACTGACCAAGGTGTAAATTAACATTTCCATACGGTGAAGGCAAAGACTGGATGGTTATTGTTGGATGGATATATAATTTTTAAACACTGGAAAAGTGAACAGAACAAACATCAATCAAAAAACCACATAAATATGGAACAATCAAATAACTCAACAAAGTTCCGAAACGAACCAAATATGCCTTACTGCAAGTAACAGGAGAAGATAAATTGTAGTCATGATTCAAGGAAACGAGGTGTGTGAATGATGTTTCCCGTTAAGCAGGAGGGCGATAGCTATTTTAATCAGGAAAACATAGAAACCAATTTTAGTAAAGATTTTACAGTTACAATCTACACCGTAATTCATTATACCCTTACGCTGGCCTAACGTCTGCTGACCTCTGAAGAAAGAGAGACAGACTTACATGTTTGTTCTACGTAGCTGTGTAGCTGCAAATACATCATAACTACCACTGATAAAACAATAAAGAAAAAAACTTTCTTTGATTTATAAACAGTGCCAAAAGAAAAGTTCTCAGTCTCTTAAGTTTTCCACATTTTCTTGTTTCACACTGATCCTAAAAATGAATTCAAATCCTGCAGTGCATCCTCCTGTGCCTAATTAAATTCATTGGAGAAAATTAGAAAAGGCACCCATCACTGCAGCACTCCATCAACTGCACGATGCTATCCTATCAATATGGGCCAACGTTTCTAAAGAATGCTCTCAGCACTTGTTGAATCAATGCCACATAGAATTAAGGCAGTTCTGAAGGCGAAAGGGGGTCAAACACTGTATTAGTATGGTATTCCTAATAATCCTTTAGGTGAGTATATATACACACAGTATATATATAATTTGTGCCCTACTTAATGTTGGTACACCAACACTGATGAGCTGTTAATCATAGAAATATTTTAATGTTACATTTTTACAGCAAAGTATTAATGAAACCCATTACTTTTATAAGTTTTCATATTAAGACTTCATAGAAATATTTGTTCATAGAAATAGGCCTGGTTAAATTTAAGGAAGTAACATCAAACTTCTTCATACCTAAAAATATCACTGTAAATGATAAATCTGCTGTGACACCAGTTTTTGAGAATTTACACAAATATCAACTGACAGACTGTCAAAATGACATTATATTTACTTGACATAATAAACATTGACCCATTTCAGATTGACACTTATGTTAAGTCAACAATGTATTAATTAATTTTTGGAGTTAATTTTCCAAAGATTTAGAGAGCCAACATAGTTTAATTGATTTCAGTTTGGTGAACAACATATAGGCTGTGCATTTGGTATGTTATAATAGTTGACTAAGCAAACATATATATGAACAGTATTTATATAAAAAAAATAAAAATAAAAAATAAAAAACACATGAAATACCAGGTAATTGGTGCGCAAATTTTAATTTACTATGCAGTTTCACTCTAATTGATATAACAAATCTAAAATTGTCTATAACCCCTCAGCATAAAAAAAAACATTATATCCTCATTGTTTCTGTTGTTTGTATTTTATGTCTTTTTATGATTAAGTCTAGAGTCTTCCTTGCCTCATGCACCTCCTACTGGAAAAGTGTAAAATAGTGCCTGTGATCCTACTTTGTTCTTGCTCATAATAAAAAAAATAATAATAAAAAAAAGGAAAACATCAACAACAAAAATACACTGTAATTTAATTGATAGAGTCTTTTCCTTGTTTATTTTACACAAATAAAGGGAGAAACAAATACAATGTGTTCAACAAAAAGTAACAATTTCAAATAACAAAGATGTAGACAAATAAGACCAAAGAGTAGTGGTATAAGTAGGTACTTAATATTACTAAGTACTCCTGAATATGGAAATGTGGAACCTTATTAGAAAATATGGAAGTAACTAAAAGCTCTTGCCATTAAAAGCATCAGTAACATTAGTTCATTTAGCTAGGCTGCAATCTAATTACTATAGCTCCTGTCATTCCGTGACCAGAGGAGGTCTGGTTTGCATTTATCAACAGGTAGAAATCGATTTTGTGTTCACTAGCTTTAGTCAAGCACCTTTCCAGGCACATCATCTTTGAGTCTGGGACATGATTTGGACCAAAGCACTGGAGATGATTTTGTGACACCACTAATTGTGCTCAAAGTAATGTTTGCTGATTCTCTTTGACATTTTATTTTGCCTATATACATGTACAATGTGTTAACAAATCTGACTTGAACACTATTGTATATAATTAAAATTAGTCATATTACAAGTTAAACATTAACCATCATATATTTGAATTCAGGTGTACTTTATGCATTCTGTAAGGACTTTCAAAAAATATTTAATCATACTTAAATCTTTTTCATATAAAAAATATAAAGTTATGCTTGTCCAGCTGTTGTACATTTCAAGATTTTATCAATTCATCAAAATACTTTTTATACATATTTATAAATCATTGTGGTTACATGATTTGGTCTAAAATTTTAAGCTTATAAAACCCTTATAAAAAAGTATTATAAAAACATTCTTTGGTGAGGTAGGTCCAAGGTCCTACTCCTTTAAGGCATCTTTACCTGAACTGCACACAACCATAAGTCGTTCCTTAATTCTCACCAATTATTACCTGATATTCAGGACTTTTACCACGATAAAGGCAGTAGTGCTGAATCATAAATATGATGTCGAAAAATATTGAGAAGACACCCAATCCGAATTTTGTTGGGTCTCCAAATATGAGCTTCCACTGATCTGCAAAAAGAATGTTAATCAAGGGTTACAAATAATTCAAAATCTACATTTAACTGCATGCGTGAATTCCTAAGCACGTGTTTTTGATTGGGATTTCTGTGCATATGCTCCCTCTATCCATATCTACTTCCCATCTACTATTTCATCTACTCCCCTTAGAAATACTTTTTTTGTTGTTGTTTGGTTTACATTTATCATTACATGATTCCGAGTACATAAATCTGAAAAGTTAATGATGACGACATTTTCTTCTCATTCAATGTTGTTATTCTTTTGCCTGCTCCCATTAGTGGTCACCACACCAGACTATCCAATCTGCATATTTTATATTTTAATGATATAATATTTTTTATTTTATTTTATATTTTAGCACTGGTTTAAGGGCGCATGTGGGTGTGATAGGCAGTTGTTCTGTAACTTTTGGCAATATAGTGTATTTCCCTTATTTAAAGTAATAATCACTTTACTATAGAGGTACTTTTATAACTTTTGATATTGAACAGTCACGTTAATATGTTTCAGATCTGTCTTAGGCATTAATAACATGTTTAGCAAAATTTGACATTAACGACATTAAGAACAGGTTTACATAAATATCTTAAAAGAATGAAGCACGAACACGCTTAATGGAAATGGTTACAAAAATGTTTCAATTATCCAGGCTGATGCAAACATCTCTGTACTATAAACTTTATAGTAAACAACTGAACTGACAAATGTACAATAATCATGTTCCACAAAATTTATCTAACATTTATATTGATTTTCAATAGTTTTCCTTAAATATATTGGTTGTGTAGGGACTGGTGTAAAAATGCTAGGGTATGAATGTCTAAAAATACTTTACAAAAATAAAAAGATTATATTTATGACAATTTTTTTCCTGTGTAGTGTTAATTGTTTCTCTGTGTGTGAGACAGATTGCTTATTCTTACTGTTGTTATATGATTCCAGGAACATCTGAAGCAGACTGAAACTGCCCCCTGTTAAATCCAGCAGCACATTGCCAATGCTCCACCCTTCTGTGCTTTGTCGCCGATAGTTCATGTAAGCCTAAAAATAATTCCAATGACATACAACAATAAAACAAAACTACAAAGGACTAGCTGGTCCAAGCAACAAGGTTGCATGCCAGTTGCATGAAATCAATAACATTTAACTAGAAGTCAATTAGAAATTTCTTTCCAATAGTAAGTACTGTTATGATTCTGGCTTGAGGAACAGTACATACAGTATACACACATGCTCATAATGAATTCTCATGAACGTAAACAGAATGTGACAATGAATCATTAAACTCATGTTTGTATGCATCTTCATGTATGTAATGATGCAAACTCATTAGAAATATAAAATCTAATCAAACAGCTTGGAAAGACATTGTGAAATCGCTACAGTCACTACTGGCATGTACATGTAAAGCATGCCTCATCGTGACTCTTGTGTCACATCACTTGACATGTTTACTAATTGCATTACAATAGCAAAAATAGTTAAGACAGCAAGGATTCCTCTGGATTTTATTTATTTTTTTTTTTTTGGGGTGTTTAAGTCAAACCGGGACTTCTCGTGAGTGAAGATGTAAAACTAATTGTCATTTACAGACAGACAATTTCAAGCACAGTACAGTGACGAGACTCTGATCCACAGGAAAACATTTAAATGATGCAAATGTTTTAAAGAAGGTCATAAGCTTGTGAATGACGATGCCAGCCGAGATGGCTCTGAGCCCACTGCAGTCGTTCTGTAAACATTTAGTCAAAATAAAAAAAATTCTAAATGTTTATTTGTATAGTGCTTTTAACAATTGTCATTGTCACAAAAGCAGCTTTACACAATCAAAACAATTATTTAAGTTTGTATGGAATGTGAATGTGTATGAATCAAAATGATCAGATGATGAGCAAGCCGAGGGCGACAGCGGCAAAGAAAAACTCCCTGAGATGGCAATAGGAAGAAACCTTTAGAGGAACCGGACTTAGCAGGGAACCCATCCTCATTTGGGTGAAACAGAAAGCAGGAATTGATCTGCATTCATACTGGAGGCAGTTCAGTATAGCAGTTGTTAAGATGTTAATTGATGTTAATATGGAATCCAGGTACTTATTGGAGGCTCATTTAGTGACTGGAATGCTTGATCCTTTATTTAAAAAATAAATAAATAAATCAACTGTTACCTTGTTGGCAACTTTCTGATGAGACATATTCATTCATGAGCACTTCAGGCACATTACAGGACCTGAACTAGGAGTTACTGCCACATCCCTGACCATTTTCACATGTTTGGGGCATTAAAGGAGTTCCTGGGAGGCTGGTATATTTATCGTGAAGCAGGCATTCCAATCATGGCTCGGGCGTACTAGGAAAACTTCCTTGATGGTATCCAAGCACTAGTGAAACGCTGGGATAATGCATGAGTGAGAAATGCCATAAGCCAGCAGATTATGTAAAGAAATAAGAGTTTTTACTCTCATAACTGTGGTGTTATTCTGCACAATCAAAAGTCCTGGTTTGACTTAAACCGCCCGAAAATATCATCATTATTTTGACATAATGCAATTCTTACCGAATTCAATGAACCCTCCAGGAAGACTATTTAAAAGCTGTGGGTAAAATTTGTTTGTCGTATGCCTACCTAACTTGGTCATACAGTATAAACTATAACAAAAAGGTCATACAGCATGACACCACCATATCAACATCTTCTTCAGCGGCATGGATATTTTGACATCATGTTGAGCAAATCTAATACGAAATAATGTTTTAAAGTAACACTTCCTTAAACTTTAATGCACTGAATAGCATTTTGAAAAGCTAATGTGAATTTTAACAAAATAATACTCGACGGTATTTCAGGTAATACCCTTCCTCAGAGTTCTATATACAGTAAATGTATAAAAGGAATGACATACCTGAGGAATATACTTAATCAGCGTTACACCCAGTTTAATGTAGGAGAAGTAGTACAGGTAAGTCAGCCACGAGATCTTCTGAGCAACAGCAACAAAAAGTGTGACGAAAGCAAACGTCCAAGCGACCACCAGTAAAAAAATGGCCACCTTGGATACCTTTTGGCCCCCTCTCTAAACCGAAGAAAAAAAGTTTTAAGATGGAGCTACACATGATCCAAAGGTGGAAAAACATTAGAGTAGAGTTATGTATACATTTTGTTTTTGTACAAATTATAATGCACTGCTGTACATATGTTAAAATGAAACAAAAACAGACACGGTATGGACTCACCTCATACATTGCACACTGGCAGATGTAGATCAGAGTAAGGACCACTGCATGGAGACTGAAAAACACATCGTTGGCATCTACTGGATTGACTCCATTCGGATTTTCCTTTAAAAACTCTTCCTGTTCACATACGGTTATTCATTAAAAGTTATTCAATCACTTCTGGGAAAATATCAGTTCTACTCCTGTACAAATAATACAGTGACACATTACACATCATTAAAGGTGATATAAAAAATAATAATTAATTAATAATTAATAAAAATAAAAAATAAACCTAATACTCCTCTAAATTGTGTTTACCTTTATGTAAGGTATCCAAAAGAGGCCGACATTAAATACACTATATGCAATGAATCCAGTGAGGTTGAGTGCGAGAAAATCAAAGTTCAGGCCCACCACACTGTAAAATAATATTGCAGAAATGATTCAGATAAAGATGATGTGACCAATTCTTAATACTTGTAAGCATTCCTACCTCTTTCGTCTCCAGTTTTCAAATGCCTGAGGATAGAAAGAAATAGACCAAGCCAGAAAGTAAATCCATCCAATGATTTGGTTGATGATATCAAGAATCCTGCTTCTGATGACCAAAAATCTGATTCGAGTCCTTAGGCTATAGAGAAAAGAAGATTAGGGATGGGGGTGAAAATTCTTCTCATCAGCTAAAGAAGATGAAATGAAGAGGACATACTGTAACTAGAGGACATAATTAAGCAATATCACATGAGAGGGAGTTGTACGGAATTTCAGAAAAAAAGTCTGAGCGCCGAAGGCATCACAGCATGACGATATTCAGCACAACACAACCTGGGTGCGATAGTGCTTTTATACGATGGTTCTTCAACCAGCATTTATAATCAACATATTATAATTGGTTTATTTAACCAGTTATTTTACTCTTCTAACACATACTGTATCTTTCTGTGTCTGAATGAACTAACTAAACATGACTTTGTTTACAAATGGGAAAATGTTTTTCGCAATTAAAAATTTTGCCATAAGACCTCGTCTATGGAACGACTTAAATTTGTATGCCAAGGTACTGCTGTAGTGACCATGATCACTACTGTACATGGGTTAGGGATTTGGAATTCAGCCTTGCGTTAGAAGCAAGCTAGCTTTGCAGCTCGTTCCAGCCATAAATAAAACAAAACACAAGGTTCAGAGGAGATTCTTAGAAGCAACGACTAATGAGAAAGTGTTATGTTGACATAACATTTAACGCATCAGATGCATTACTGAAAGTGCTTCCATGACTGGTTTTGAATGGGCAGGCAGCTGCTCTCTCTTCGTTCCAATACTGCAGACTGTACTGACCTACTTTCATAATCAACAATGCAATTAATGATTGGTAAAACAGCTGAGATGTGACATGGTGCATATAGATAAAGCCCCAGTGCAGTTATGCTCCATTATCAATACTCGTGGAATGCCTCTCGTCCAATCAGTTTACTTGGTCAACTGTTGTGTAATATATTGGTAGGCCAGATACCGAGACTTGAATGGATAACTATTGCAGTAGTATCCACCCTCAACAAACCATTATAACATTGGCTAGAGTTAGAATTATTTTGGATTTCCCCTCCTAGTTTAGAATTTTCCTAAAAGAAAATAAATGACGAGGGATCTTTAGTTTCGTCCATTGTTTATTTTTTAACGGACCTCCTGTCCTGCAAATTTTAGTGTTTCTGAGGCTCAATTACAGCCATGTCAATTCAGAAAATGCAGCTGATTAGATTATTAGTTAAATTAGGTGGGATGAAGCTGGGAAAAAACACACACACAAAAAAAAAACCTTAATCCTGAAAAACTTTGGGCGGCACAAGGCAGTGTACACCCTGGACAGGGTGCCAATCCATTGCAGGGCACGCACGCACGCACGCACGCATGCACGCACGCACACCGGCCAATTTGGGAATGCCAATTAACCTAACCTACATGTCTTTATAATAACAACAACAATACGTACTGTTAACCAACAAATTAGCACCATTTTCCCTAGGCGCAAAACTAAATATTTCAATATAGGCATATTTTAAGATGGAATTCTTTAGAAAAAAAAAATCCAGCAGTCAGTAGTAATCACGTGAGGATTTGCTCTAACTGAAGCACAAACCCAGGACGCTGGTCAGTGATATGATGTATACCTTTGGACTTCAGTGTCGTTGCTGCACAGATAAGCGGTCACCTGTCCAACGCTTTTTGCTTGCACTTCAAAACTGGTTGAAACATTTCCTGCTGGTAAAACAACCTGCAGAGTCAAACCGAGACAAAATGCTCAAACAAATATGATGAGCAGTATAATGTGTCAGTTAAATTGATAAATATAGCGACATTTTATGTACCGCAACGGTGGGCTTAGCGTACCTCGTCTGGAAGATGAATTATTGAAGAGATGTTTGTTGAGCTGAATGTAATGTTGAAGAAGATGTACGAGGTAACATTCAGAGGCAAACTAAAAAGAAAATTTTAAAGAATATTTTCAGTATTTTCAATATATTTAAAAGACATTTAACCAAAAAAAATTTTTTATATCAAGTTCATACATCAGACAATTATTGTCTCACCTTGCTGTAATAGTGATATTTTTAGAGACTTTCTCCTCCAAGTCAAGAACATCTGGAGCATTCAGCGACACTGTGCCATCTGTATAGACAGAGATCAGGTACAGAATGATTAAGTGATGCAAACTGAACAGACCGGCTTGTATTAGGATTAATAATAATAAAAAGTTTAACCTCACCACAGAATGCCGTGAGCGCCGTGAGAGACAGAAACAGCAGTGCTACTGCTCCTGCCTGCATCTTCTTCAGCTCAGAAAACCTTCACAAGCATTAAAGTCTGGACAAACTGTTATTATTAAGCGCACTGTTTGCTCGGATGAACGAAAATCCCCGGGCTAACTTTCACTTCACTCACTAAGTCACCGTCGTACAGATAGCTAAGCTAACACGAGGCGGAAAATCTCTCTCTTTTTCTTCATTAGCCATAAACCGTGTCCATAACGACACGAAATACGTCCAAGATTTGGACACGCAGACTTAAAGCAAAAAATAAATAAACAGGAACTAAAAACAACCACCAGCGTCTACATAACTGACACAGGCGCGCGCGAATCACTGCAGCGTCAGTTCCTGGTCATATGACACAAAGCAACGGGCCTAAAAATATGACGTAGTCACGTGGTCTATAAAGTCACGTGGTCTAAAAAAGTCACGTGTTCGTATCAGAACCCGGGAGAATTGGAAAAAAAACATAAAATAAAAAAAAATAATATCTACGTTATATGTGAATATATTGTAAACTTAGGATTTATATGTGAATATATTGTTTTAAATTACATTAATTGTAAATTGAGGAGATATCCTCCTGAGACCCGAATGTCCTCATATGACATTTCCTTTCAACTTCATTGTACATCCTGTATATCCCTGTAAAGTATAAATACTATAATGTGTTATTTGACTACATCAGTTGTAGATACAAAAAAATAGATTGAATGTAAATGTTAGCGATATGATGCTATATTAATTGTAATTGAGGAGATTTGTGACTACTGTGAAACTACATAATTGCAAATTAGAGAAATATCAGACTATATTAATTGTAAGGAAAATAAATATGAGACAATATTAATTGTAAACTAAAGAGATACCAGACTATATTAATTGTAAATTAAAATGTTGTGAGACTATGTACGGACTAAATGAAAGATATATGAGGCTATATTAATTGTAAATTAAAGTGATATGAGACTATATAAATTGTGAATTCATAAGAAATAAGTACAGAAATTTGATTCGATTTATTTCATAATTTCTCATATTCAAATTTTCTTTTTTTTCATAGGCAAAATTTTTATAGGAAGCTGGAAAAGACATTTCTGAGTTAACCGTCTGATAGTCGGACAGTAATGCTATGTACTTAAAGAAATACCCTCCCTTATGGTTAAAAAGTGAAACCAACCCACCTACATGAAGATATGCATCATGTCATATATGTAGAAATATATGAAATTAGTTTTAACTTAATTAATGCACTGCATCGTTGATACATTGTATCAGACTCTAATAAGGACGTGTGCTGCAGTTGTCCACCAGAGGGCACAGTCTTGTTTGCACAGAATTGTTCATCATTCGATTACTTGTTTTTCTAGTCTTTGCCTGCACTATTGAAATGCAGCCATAATTTTCAGCCACTTTCTGAAACGTTATATTTCAATGAGTTAGACTTGTGAAACCCTGTCAAATTTCTTTGCATCTTTTTTCCCTGGGCTGCTTGCAGTATTGATCTTGGATTATTCCTGGTGCCTGTCTGCCTAAACTACTTGTTTTTGGATATATAATAAGGTTTATTTATGCAGTCTTTTAATTTATGATAGTTGTTTGTCTTGATTTCTGTAATGCTGTTGGTGTTTGTATTTCTAATAAACCACACTGCTCATGGTTCACCCAAATCACATCAGTGTGTTTGTTAATTAAAATGACAAAATTTAGGCATTAAAAGAGAAAAAAACTGCCCAGAGTACAACCAATGATAAGTTTGTAAGAAGCAATATTTGATTAAAATGTCACTGTGCGACCTCTTAAGCATTGGGCGTTGTATTTGCCAAGTAAATTACTGTGAAGATAGATTAATGAATGGGTTGTAAAAAATATCAGCAACATCTGGAAACAAATGTGGCACAATCAGTCAAGGAAATGAAGATAGAATGAAAATGGCTTCTGTGGCAGGACAATGACCCAAAACATACCACAAAATATCTAAAAATTCATTAAACAAACAAAGAAAGACTCCTAGACAAGAGTGTTGCAAGATGCAAGCAGTTGTCACTAACAATTATGCTTAATATAAAGGTCTAGTAATTACATATTGTACTACTACCTCGTACCACTAGGAACAACAATATTATATAATATAACTAATCTGTTCAATATTCTGACATTTAATAAATAAGCAAATATTGCAAAAAAATTTTTTATTTAAGTCTTAAATACAGTACAGACATGTGAAGATGTTTAAAAAGTACAAGAAAAATAGCATGAAGATGAACTGCATGTGTATTTTGTCCCCAGGCACAGTAAGGATTATTGCTTCATATTGTGAAAAGCAAAGAAAACATTCCACATGTTTACTGGGGTTTGTTGTAGGGCATAAAGCTTTCAGGTTATCAGTTAAAATTTAATTTCTTGCCAGGTCACATGCTGAGGTGAGATTTTTTAAAAAAAATCAAATTCTTACAACCGTAGTTTAATCATTGTTATTTGCACAAATCGAACATCAAGTATCGTAGTATATGTGTATATTTATTGTGTAAAAGCACCACCATGCCTCCAACAAACTTCCGACATGCACACATGCACATTGCATTACTACTACTGTACTTGCTATTTTGCACTACCTGTTATAGTATACTGTATATGATGCACACAGGGCTACCTGCCCTACCTTGCAATCACTTTATGTACGCTTTATGTAACGTGACCACCAGTGCTCATTTAATCTGTAAAGTTACTGAATGTTGTGTAATTACTGTGTATACTGTTTTTGTACAGTGTTTTATGTTAGTCTGTAGTCTCTGAGAGCTACAAACAGACGGAATCTAATTCCTTATGTGTGTCAACATACCGTACATGGCGAATAAAGCCCGATTCTGATTCTGATTATATCATCAAGCATCACTGATTCCTAAAAAAACTACAGAAAATTCATTTCAATACATTACAGTAAATGAGGAAGCTGAAAAGATTCAAGACTTCCAAGTAAAAGATGATCTTCTGTGTGTGTGTGTGTGTGCTGGTGTGTGTGTGTGTGTGTGTGTGTGTGTGTGTGTGTGTGTGTGTGTGTGTGTGTGTGTGTGTGTGTGTGTGTGTTCCAAAGATTCAAGGGAAACTTGCATTTAAAATATTTTTACAGTAAATGAGACACTGAACTTGTCATGTTCTTTGAACTTTGCAGGGGAAAAATCTGTCATTCTTCACTAAATAAATGCAAAATTTGGGATACAGTATTGTGGGCTCCTTGTTGGAACGCTCAGCAGCATAGCGATCCAAAGATTTTCTAAAGATAGCCACAGGAATAAGTCCTTGAATTAAGAACAAGTTTTCTTATCTTTTTTTTTCTTTCTTGTTTTTAATCCAACTTACTGAAATCTTAAATCCCACTGGCGACGTGTGAGATCCACAGAGGATGAGAATGTGGAGATGTTCTAAATAATATCAAGACATCAAAACGTGAGAATTACTAAAGATTATCTTCATAAAGAAGAGGAAATGAGTACAATTTCACCAGACTTATGAAATATTATACAATAAGCATAGAAGTGAGGACAACCATGTGTCTATGATAAGTGTCATTTATTGTCCAATTTCACAACAAAATGAAAACATTTGGCCTGGAATAACAAAATGTCCTAACATTAATTAATTAATTAATAATCAGTCATAATAATAAAACTGTACTGGCTCTCTTTGGCCACTGTCAAACAGTGAAAAGAATGCCCCAAGAGTTGGGAACAGAAATTTTATTTCAGTTTAATTTTCTAAAATCAATACAGGATATATATTGATTACAATATAGGATGTATGTAGGGTGACTATAGTTTAAAAAATGTCATTCAGTGTTACTGAAGTGCCGAAATGTCTTTTGATTTGCCAAGCTGAACTAACTTTGTGTTAGTGATTGACTGCACAATCACTAACTTTTTGTTAGTGATTGACTGCATCCGGTAGCTTCTCTGTGCCAAAAGAAAAAGGGTGTGTTTGACAGCTCATTAAATTGGACAACACACAGTACAAAGAAAAATTCTAAGGAACTCTAAGTCCAAGCTAAAGGAGAATTAGTTTGGATGGTCAGGAACAACCCAGGGAACCACCAAAGATACAGGCCCACTATGACTACCAGTGTCACTGTCTATAGTCAAGTAAGTTGTACTGCATATTGCCATGGACTGAAAGGCTGGTGTCAAAGAAATAAGACCCTGCTTCATTATCCACACTTTTAAACCCGGAAAAGCCGGGCCAAGTTTTGACTAAAGTTATCTTTAGAGGAGTAAATGTGCATTTAACCCCAAGTGTATCTGATTTTAACCATGGTGGTGGTAGCATCATATGGCTTTTTGATGCTGTCACGAGCAACCGAGGGACGAACACAACAGCGTTAGCAGTTAGCCCGTGTTGCGTGGATGACCATAGGTGAAGTGATGAAGGGCTTAAGTTGCGAGATGTGGAATATCGGGTGGATCCAGAGCGCCGCAGGCAGCTGGAGCCGGTAGGTGACAGGATTGACACATTCCTTCAATGCCCACTTTATGGCCAGCAGCTCGCAGTCCCCTGCCCCGTATCGCTGCTGAGTGGGGTCAAATTTTTTGGAGAAGAAACTACAAGGGTGTAGTTTCTGGTCTGGACCCCGCTGGGAGAGAACAGCCCCAGCGCCCACCTCTGAGGCGTCCACCTCCACAATGAACTGTTGATCGGCATTTGGATGGAGGAGAATTAGGGTGGTGGTGAATCGATGGCAGAGTTCGTGGAATGCGGTGATGGCAGTGGAGTTGAGTTGGAATTGATGAGATGAAGGGCAAGTCAGAGCGGTTAACGGTTAAGAAGTTCGCAAACCCAAGAAACTGTTGAAGCTGTTTGAGAGTCTTGGGTAGGGGCCAATGATGTACAACCTCCAGTTTCTGTGGGTCCATGGCCACACCCTGGGACGAGATGACAAAGCCCAGGAACGTGGTGGAGCGCTTGTGAAAAGTGTACTTCTCCAACTTACAGTACAGCCAGTGGGCAAGCAATCTCTTGAGGACCGCTCTGACGGATGTGTTCTTCGGCGGTGCGGGAGTAAATGAGGATATAGTCTAGGTAGGCGAAAACCCATTTCCCCAACATGTCCCGGAGAACGTCATTGATAAAATGCTGAAAAGCTGTGGGAGCGTTACTGAGTCTGAAGGGGATAACCAGGCTTTTGTAATGTCCCGTTGTAGGGGCTCCGGAGGTCCAACTTTGTGAAAATGGTGGCACCAGAGAAGGCGTCCAGGGCTGAGTTGGTAAGAGGCAGCGGATGTCGGTTTTTTATGGTGATCTGGTTTAGCTCTCGATAATCGACACAAGGACGTAATTCGCCCGAACTCTTCTTTACAAAGAAAAACCCTGCAGTGGGCGAGGAGGAGTGTCGGATGGTACCTTGACAGAGAGTGGAGGACACATACTCCTCCATCGCCCGTGTCTGGGTGGCGGAGAGAGAGTATAGACGGCCGAGGGGTGGAGTGGAGCCTGGCTGGATCTCAATAGCCAGGTCGTAGGGGCGGTGAGGAGGAAGGTGGTTGGCGCGTCTCTTACAAGAAACCTCAGCCAGGTCTTGATACACAGTGGGGATGGCGTTGGTGTCGACATCGAGGGCCTCGGACTCCCTAGAGCACGTTCCAGCCGGCGCTTGTAGGCAGAGTTCGAGGCAGGTTGGCCCCCATTGCAGTTTTGGGAGCAGGAGATGAGAGGGTCATGCTGTAGTAACCATGGATATCCGAGGGTGATGGGTGGCGAAGAAATGGAGGTGAGGTGAAGGTGGATTACTTCTTGATGTTGGTCAATGGTGAGGGTGATGGGTCGAGTCTGGGTGGTGATGGGGCTGGAGGAGAGAGACCGACCGTCGACAGATGTCACTCGAACTGGCTGGGATAACGCTTCAGTTTCCACCCCCAATCTCTTGTCATAGGAGGAGTCAATAAAGTTTCCGGCGGCACCGGAGTCGATGAACATGGAGCTCTGGACTCGTTTGTGGCCAAATTGGAGGTGTACCTGAACCATGAGACGCGAGACACGGGTGTGGTGGCGGACGAGATGGAGGGGACCCGGTGAACTGCCCCCCTGGTTCACCGGGCCTGATCATTTCCCAGGGTTCAAGGAGGCGCTTCCTAATTGCATGGGTTCCTCGACTCCCGTGTCAACCACGGCGGGAGGTGGATACCCGGCAGACGCCCGAGCAGTGGTGGTGAAAGCTGGTGATCGGGGCGTGGAATGTGAAAAAGGGGGTGTGATGGGCGGCAGGGTTCGGGGGGCTGGCTTTGGACGGGGGAGCAGGTGGTGGTCAATCCAGAGGACGAGCTGGACCAAGCCCTCCGGCGTAGCCGGAAGCTCTTGTCCGGCGAGCTCGTCCTTTATGCGGGAAGCCAGTCCCTCGTAGTAGGCCGTCCGGAAGGCGGCGTCCCCCCAGGTAGTCTGCACGGCAAGGATACGGAAATCCGCGGTGTAGTGGCTCACAGACGACCCACCCTGTCGCAGATGGTACAGTTTGCTGTCGTCCTCCACCTCAGCAGCAGGATGTATGAAAGTCAGTTTTAGTTGGCGGTTGAATTCCCCAGTAGTAGAGTAGGCCGTTTCTGAATCTGACCTGAGAACCGCCGTGGCCCACTCAGCTGCCTGCCCAGATAGCAACAAGACGGGGAGTGCAACGCGCAGTCAGTCTGTGGAGTATCTGGTGGAATTAAACTCAAACACAAGATCTAATGCTCTTAAAAACACACTGCACTTCCCATCTGTGCCATCCTACTTATCTGGTAAGGCTATGAAAATATCGGGGGGGGGATGGCATGGCAACAGCCGACTGATCAGCCCCCCGTGGAGGCGTTCGCGTTCTTCTCCCGTAGCTCTGCCACCTCGCGGCGCAAAACTGCGACGTCATGGAGCTCCTTTCGGAGAGACGCGACTTCACCACGGAGCTCATTGATCAGCTCGGCACGCTGGTCAACCACAGCGCAGAAGCAAACAAACTCCGCTGGGTTTACTGCTTTAGGCTCAGTCATTCTGTCACGAGCAACCGAGGGACGAATACAACAGCCTTAGCAGTTAGCCTGTGTTGCGTGGATGGTAAACCCAAATGCGGAATGAAATGGTAAAATATCCAACCACAGTTCTTTCACAACCTTGTTGATGGCTACCAAAAACATATGCTTAAGTTGAAACTTGCTAACGATTCAAATCAAATATTAGGTGTGGGGTACAGTACAGGTATGTATACTTCAGACCGCATGTTGATAGAAAATATTTATTGCAACAAATTCTTTGGGTTTTCTTAAATAAAAATAAAAAAATTTGCACAGTCAATCTTGAATCAATGAATGAAAGACAATTTTTTGCCATGGTCGCCATGTTCATGATGATTGGTGTAATGGAAATATCACATTTTAATTATGTATTAATTTGTAATTGTGCCATGCATACTATAGAAGCTTTAAACTTGTTTGCCGAAGCTTAGAAACACAAGGCCGAGAAGAGAACAGAAACAACCTGATTGTAGTTGTCCCTGAATAAATGATAAGGTATAGACATCTGGACTGGGTCAGATAAAGAGTTGTGAGTTTGAATGTAGGAACTTCATGTACGGGGTGTTGATTATGTTAGCAGAGAATTGTGTATAAAATGGGACAGCTGAGAGAAAGAGATCACCTTTCTCCATGCTGCAGCTGTTTGCCGTATGAGACTGGTCCTTCTGCAGAAGTATAAATTAAAACCTTTGTGACTTTGCTCTTACCCAGTGTATGAATTACTTGTCTTTATAATATTTACAGAATTTCCACCACAATACTTGGTGTTGTCGGCAGGATTCCGTGTTTGAGGAAGGCATTGGAGAATCCCGGGGAGGCGTAAGCGCTGACGCCTAGAAGGCTTTTTCACTTCATCTCGGACGCTTAATTGGCAATCGAGCGTGAGAAGACCAGGGATTCACCATGTCGCCTCAACACCGGAATGAGAACTAAAATTGTGTGGTAAGGAAATTGTTTTAGTTTAAGTTGTCATTAATTGAGGAAGAAGTGCACTTTCTCACAGTGACAGGGATAGATTTAGACCTGGATCTATCACACGGGTAAAGGGCCCGTGAGTACCCAAAAAGTGCAAGGTGCACAAAAAGAGAGAGTGGGTACTGGTTTAGTCAGTTTTACGAAAACTGGCCCTGCAGCGGACGCGCTCAGGTAAGGACCTCCGGAGGTAAATCAAGTCAGTATGCAAGGTGCACAGGTAACAGTCAAGGGGACTGTGAGAGTTCACTGGGAGGTAGTGGCACGCGTAAATTTGACAAGTAAAAATCATTGGTAAAAACAAACAAAACAAAAGATCTTGTGGAGTTCCTGTGGTAAGGATAACATCTAAATTATGTTTGAGAAATGTGGAATTCCAGGGGGGAAAAAAAAGAAAAAAAGGGGGAAATGTGAAATTATTAATAACTAAGCTGCTTTTAAGATGTGGATGTGTGAAGCATGTGTTAGGGACAGAAAAGCAATACACTTAGGGACAGATCAAATCTCACAATCTCTTCAGTGTGTTAAGACAGATCCTGACCTGGATGGCTGCCCACCACAAAGATGTCCACAACCTACTGCTCCTGACTGCCCTCAACCCCATCATACAGCGCATACAGAAACAGCAGTCCTAACCTCACCTGTTTCATCGTATATCAGAGAAACAGAAGAAACAGAAGCTGGACAATCGAGTCAGCAGTGAGCCCCTGAAGGACGAGGAACCGCTCAACTCTGGAAAATGCTCATGGTCGGACTGGCGGGGTCAGATGGAAAGAAAAACCCTCGTGCACAGACCATGGAGCTAGAGAACTGGAGCAGGTCAACAAATAGCTGTCAGACGCAAGACAGGCTGGAAGACATACAGTGGGGACACTAAGGAATTTAGACTTCACATGAACTCAAATCTAATCTGCTCATGTCTAAACTGGGAACTGACTTTCACAAAACTCAGGCAACTGGCCTGAAGAAATATACATGATGCGAAATCCTGTCTGGAATAATCAACATCATCAGGAGTGTGTGACGCGGATCACAGTGTTGTTTGTAAACTGACAGACGCCTTCCCAGTGAGAATGGACAGGACAAAACATATCTGCTTGAGGTTGAAGAAGCGCACAGAGAGGAAGAGAACATGATGAGAGAATGGCAGAAAAGATGAAGGAGCAGGGGGAGGGGACTGAACTGAGGTGATGCGGCCTGAAGGGGAAGGTGAGTCAAAAAATAATTTTTCCTACTAACACTTCTTGCTCAGATCGCAATGAAGAAAAGCTTGCTATCTTTTTCAATTATTCTTGTGTGATTAATTATCTTAGAAACATCCACTGTAGGTACATATGTTAAGTATGATCTTGAAGTATATCAGCAAAATGCCAACAATTGAATTGCAGCTCCACGACAAACAAAATTCATTTTGGTAGATTCTGTGCAAGTCATTCAGTCATTAAAGCATGTGAATTTGACAATTTAGTGAAAAAGAGTGGCAGATTCCTGAACTCTGTGGGCACTTCAGGACATGCAGCGGAAGAAAGCTTCACAAAGCCAAGTGTGTGGCTTTTTCATATGTTAATTAGGTATAAAACTCTTGAGACTAAACCAATATTGAGCCTGAGGGTTTCACTCTTGTGATTCGTTGCCCCTGTTGTATGTGTATGAATGGAAGCTCTGCACTTCAGCTGTGAGTTCAGTAAATGCTACGATGATAGACAAATAATACAGTAAATACATTACACTGTAAGTCACATATCTCATTTTTATTACCTTAAAGATAAGCTCAGATGTGTAGTTAATGTAGATATAAGCAGTGTGCACATGAGAAAACGTCACACTAATGTCCCTTAATTACAGTAGGGACACCCATAATATGTTATTGGTTAAAAGTAATAAGGCAGAGTAAAAAAATAATGAAAAAGAAATGGGCCTTTCAGTGACATGTGGTATGAGTGAGAGTGATTGAGAATTAACCTCTTATCTGACATTACATTACAGCCACAGAGAAACAAATGCTGATCCAATGCTGTTAATTTATGTGGTAAAGTATAAAAAAAAAACTGTATATATGATAGTACCTACTGTCACAAGACCTGGACAGGAAGAAAATTATGATATCAGCATGCAAAGTCTTTTCTTTTCTTTTCCAATGACAGTTTACGTTTATCATTACTCACTAAAGTGCATGGGCTAATGGCAAGTATGATGTAGGTTTGATTAAGAGAACTGAACTGGCGGTGATCACCCCAAAGTAAAATTTTAGGTTCTACAAACCTAGGTCTTTAGCTGAAATAATTCCAGTGTTTAATTCTTTATTGAAAGCTGTTGTCATAGTACACACCAGCAACTCCTTATTGTCCAGCAGAACAAGGTCATAAAGCAAGCCATATCAAAGCTACAATTCGAAGATACAAGTCATGTCTTTAGGTCAAATTGTTTTGGGACAAGATAAAACTTTGGATCCAAGTACAGTAGTAGTCCAAAATATTTTAAAACAAATAAGAAAACTGTATGCCAAAGTAAAAATGTAAAAATTATAAATGTTTTTACTGCAGAAAAGTTATTTTGATCTATGCAATCCTCGAGACCCCAGTGAGCTACACACTCATGGGCAGGACCTACTGGCCCACAGTGCACTTAGTTAAACTCCGGAATCAAGAATAATCTTTCACTGAATTAAATTTGCCATTATTAACTAATTTAATATTGGGCATTCCAAATTCTAAAAGGCTTTTTACAAAACTGTTGATGAAAAGAATGGTCGTATGATTTCAGTCTTGCTACAGAAGCATGAACAGAAAAGAAAGATAAATAATTAATTAAATAAGATGTGTATCTTCACTTCTCAGCCAAATTTAATCCTGTAGCAGCAGAATCACCCATGAGTTTATGTGCAGTACCAGAAATGGAGAAGGCAGGTGTAGAATAAAGATATATAGTGGGTTACAGTAATTTGACATTTCTAGTTCCTCATGACCTTTCAGTATTATTTATATAGAAAAGCATCACATTTATTTGCAGCAGTGTGCTAAATTATAAACACTGTGAAAAGATGTATAGTTCTATATAACCCTGTAACTCTTTCCTTCAGAAGGCAGAGGAGAACATCACTGTTACTTTGCCTACTGTTAAACAACTTTGTTCCCCTAGGATTGATCCACAGTAGGCACCACTACAGAAACCGAATATAAAATGAATGTGGATGGATCAACATTTTGTGATATACACAACATTTCATCTTCACAATGTCCTTTTACTTTTTGTGTACTCTGGCTTCATCTTAATTCCTTTACCTACAGTACAGTATATTATTTGTAACACAAATGCAAACAGGTGCTAACAGGAGTTTGCCATGGTGATAGCACATGAACTTTTAAAAGTGTAAATGTAATGCTCAACTAACAAATTCGATTCTATTTCAGAAAAACAGATGCAGCGGCGAAGGCCGAGGCCAAACTTCCCCTTTCCTATAACCATAACATGTGTGTGTGCCTGATGCTCTCACCCTCACAGCCAACCTTGATGAGTTACAGAGCACAGCCACTCCAGTAAAGAAAAAACTCTGGAGAGAAGCAGGATGTGTTTCACAGAAGGGGTTTGGTACGACCCCAATCACAAGTCATGTCTACATAAAAATCTATTTCGTTTCTATGCTAAGTTGACACATGGGTGTCAAAAGGGGGAATGGGCGATAGAATGTGCATTTGTGTTATAAATAATATACTGTACTGTAGGTAAAGGAATTAAGATGAAGCCAGAGTACACAAAAAGTAAAAGGACATTGTGAAGATGAAATGTTGTGTTATTGTGCAAAACTCTCTGAGGTTTTATCTTAAGTACAGGCCCACTGAAAGTGCTCCTAATACCACAAACAGAAGTCAAGGTAATGGAAACAGAGATGTGGGTACACATGCCAGCCACCCCAAACATGTTCCAGAACCTAAGAGAAAACTGATCAACAAGGGTGAGCAGTGAAGTGCTAGTAACCTCTCCTGTAAACCCCGACAGACCCTCACCTGCACGCAAAGTGCATGGGTCAGAAGAACCAACTAGAGGGACGGGAACATCGCAGAATTATGACTCTCCACTCAAATTAATCACAACAATAAGTACACTACACGTGAGGAAATTGTAAGGTGTCATTGTAGCAGTAGCACAGATTAGCATATGGTGACATGTAAAAGTAGCAGCAACTCCAAGTTAAAAGTAAGTGTTGTAACTAATGACAGAATAGAAGACTGTTTTAGAGGACAGAAAATACCAGTGACTGAGATCATTCATATTACAGACATTGAATTGGCTGGACTGGACTGTTAGTTAAAAATGAGAAGTCAATTCCAACAACACCAAGCAATCTGGGTAATTTTAGGAATGATAATAGTAATAGTTATAACCCTGATGTGCCTCGTTATTGAAGACTCATGGAGAAACAGCCATGGTAAAGTCTATTGAGCAAACTCAAGCCACATACTAGGATGATAAAAAGGCATAACGCTAATCTTAGGAGATGTGCAAGGAAATGGGGATGTGCAAGGAAATGGGGATCATTAGACATTGCTGATAATATTACAGAAATACACAACGGCTCGTGTTGGATATGCCATGCCATGTCCTCGAGCTGGGTAGCACTGCCCCTTAATAATGTCAGAGCAGCAAAAGCAAATGCAGACAACACATCTTGTATCATACCGATAACCACCATGGACATCCTACAGATATCGGCACACTAAAAGCAAACAAGGAGGCCAAACTCAGCAGTCCCTGGGTGTAATTATACCAATAACCTAGGTTTTGATGCCCCAGGGAGTTATTGTACTCCATTGCCTATGTGGTCCCTTGGCAAAAAGGGGACACTTGTGTTGTTCAAGATCAAAAGGAAAATGAGGAACCTGACTTAGGATGGTCTGAGTGCACCACTTACATTCATATAACCACTCATTCAAAAGGTAGGTCACCTAAATGTATTATAGATGGAAATTATTTTCCAAATAATTGTAGTTGTCCGTTCATAGAGTTATCGTCTACAAATACAGTAATGTGGGTGCGGGAGTCAATCGTAACTCCTAATGTGTCAGTACACATAGAAGATCCATAGGAGCCGCGGATGTCAGAGAATAGAGATGTGCCTGTTAAATTTCAAGTTCACACTTTAGCAAACCCGTGGACTAGCCCAGGGGCAAATGTAGGCTGGTCACTCTTCCTCAGCGGAGGAACAACAGTAGCCCTAAACAAGGTAAATGGTTTAGCATACATGTTACTGACACAAAAAATTTACACCGTAAATTGCCTGCAATTAGTAAATGATGAACTTAAGCAGGTTAGAGAGATGACGATTCAGAATAGAATGGCTTTGGGCATTTTACTAGCCGAGAGAGGTGGAGTGTGTAAGGTTTTAAACATCTTTTGTTGTTTCTATATACCTGATAATCATCAAAATATCAGCAACATCATAGACCACACGAAGAAGGCTTTGCAAACACCTCCCTGAGTAGAGTCTTGGAGCTCGAGGTTAACACAGTTGTGGGGAGGCTGAGGTTATTGGCTGGTTTATACCAATTGTGATTATAGTTTTGATAGTCCTCTGTTTAGCACCCTGTATGTATACAAGAACTAGTTCTGAACACTGTAAAATATCAAATGTTACGACGGACTGACGAACATAAAACAACTGAAACCGGACTCAACTGATGACTGGGACGACCCGACTTCTGACAGGCTTCAAAATTCAGGTGACTATTATCCTGATTGTGACTTAGATCTTAGATCCTGATATGGAAGAAGACATAATGTAAATCTTTAGAAAATTGTGAAGTATATATAATTAAGTAGGTTGTCGTAGAATGACAAAAGGGGGGAATTGTAATGGAAATATCACATTTTTATTATGTATTAATTTGTAATTGTGCCATGTAGACTATAGAAGCTTTAAACTTGTTTGCCGAAGCTTAGAAACACAAAGCCGAGAAGAGAACAGAAACAACCTGATTGTAGTTGTCCCTGAATAAATGATAAGGTATGGACAGTTGGTCTGGGTCAGATAAAGTGTTGTGAGTTTGAATGTAGGAAATTCATGTATGATTATGTTAGCAGAGAATTGTGTATAAAATGGGACAGCTGAGAGAAAGAGATCACTTTTCTCCATGCTGCAGCTGTTTGCTGTATGAGACTGGTCCTTCTGCAGATGTATAAATTAAAACCTTTGTGACTTTGCTCTTACCCAGTGCTGAATTACTTGTCTTTATAATATTTACAGAATTTCCACCACAGTGGAGAAATAAATTATATTACCGTTTATTAAATATAAATATTAAAATATATTATCCCAAAAATCAAGAATCAAGAAACAAAGTGGATTTTAAATAAACAATATGTAAAGCTGTGCTCTATGAGCTGCTGCGGTAATATACTAAGCTGCAGGTTCTATATGGGTTCTAGTGAAAAATATATACTGTATTATTTGATATAATTTTGTTTAAGGATCCCTTAATATGCAAGTTTCCCGCAGTTACTGGAACTCTGCTGGGAATTATTGCCACACCTCTATACAGTTCTGATCTCGTTTCAAGCCATTTTCTCATGTTTGGGCCATTAAAGGAGTTCCTGGGAGGCCGATCATGGCTACGATGTACTGACAAAACGTTTACCCTTGATGGTATCCAAGCACTAGTGAAACACTGAGATAAGTGCACTAGTGTAGCAGGGGATTATATAGAGAAATAAGGATAGTTTTACTGTTATACTGCACAATCAAAAGTCCCATTTTGACTAAACACCTCATTTTTTCCCCTTTTTTTCCCACCCCTGCCTTTAAGACAGCCTAAGTGTGACTGTGAAGTAATGTGGGTTTTTTTTTTCTTGCTTGGGTAAAGAAAAAGAACTGGTGTAAAGATATTTTGCAGTAACATAAACAGTGGCACTTTTCTGACAGATGCTATCTTCAGGATTAAATGCTTGAAGTATTTTTATGATATGAATGGTAAGTCCTGAAAAGTTTCCTATATTCAAAGGCCAAATACAGCATGTATTATTAAAAAGTGGGGACCATAAAATCTGGAAAGTATAAAAAAAAAATAATAATAATAATTTATATTGTTTCTATTCATTTAATGCTATTATGGTAAAAAGAACACCTTGATCTTCGTTAACTAGACATTTAACTCTAACAACTCACATTATGCAATTTTACTTTTGTCCTTTCTTTTCAGACAAAGTTGTAAAATTAAAAAAAAGAACACATGGAACATGTTTGTAGTTGCAAAACATTGCACAATCTCACTTCTCAGATTTTTGTTTATATTGGCTTTGATGAACTCCAGATGTGCGTGATCAAGGTTTGGGGGACGACATGCCTGGACTCCAGTATTGCACAGCATTGATACAGTTAGTTTATCAGAATATGTCTTATGAAATGATTTATAAATTCTTCGATCATATTGAAAAGTAGCCAATGAACTGTTGGAAAGTTTCTTCTATTAAAAATAAAGAATGACATTTGCAGCAGCCATTAAAATCACTGTTTATTGATATGTAGTAAAAGAATACAAAAGGGGCATTTGAGACAATTAGGGATGAGATTTTTTGTGAAAGAAGGCATAAAACCAATTGACAGAAGATTTCAAGCACAGAAAAGTGATGAAACTTTCAGTCACAGTAAAACATGTGAATGGTGAATGATGCAAAAATTTTAAAGAAGGCCATACCTCCCTGAATGCCGATCCCAGCTGAGGTGGCTCGCAGCCCACTGTAGTCGTTCCCAGTAACATACTTTATGTTAAAATCAGTGGATAATTGATACCCTTTAAAATCAATGGATAATTTACCACCAACTTGCAGAAGAGACACATTTGTCAGTGGGAACTGTTCATTCAGGAACACCACTTGCACAATACAGGAACTCTAATGCTATTGCCACATCCCCCGTACAGTCCTGACCCCTGAATCACATGTTTTGGGGGTTAAAGGAGTTCCTGGGGGGCCAGCCATTAAGACAGGCAGTCTGATCATGGCTCTGCCATACTGACAAAACTTCCTACCCTGATAGTATCCAAGCAATAGCGAGATGCTGGGATGAGAACATACAGTAAGTGAAGCAGATTTAAAGAAATAAAGGGATTTTTTTACTCTCATAACTCTCTTCTGTTATTCTTTGCAATCCAAAGTCCGGGTTTGACTTGAACGTTCCTCATAGTTACTATTTTGTTCTATCAACCAGAAGAAAAAAAAAATCTGATTTCAAGTTAATGCCGTCTTCATCATTGGATCCTTTGTGAAATGAGAGTAGGAGGCGTGTTCATATAATTGCTGAAACCCATAAATGGCAGAAGCTCCATCAAAGGGTGCAGAAGAGCTGTTTCAAAGATTGAGCAACATACACTCTTCTACCGAGAGACTACCAAGGTATGTAATTTTACTCACAGCTCAAGAAATGTTAGCAGACAACTGTATAAGATTAATTTATAGCTTGAACTCAAAGCAAACATTTCATTCTGCTTCAGGTTAAATCAAAAGAGCAAAGATGAAGATTTGTGTCCTCTGTTTAATCCTGACTCTGGTGTGCATGTACTCATGTTTGGCACAAGGTACAGTAGGTTAACACTTTTTTTGTGTGTTTATACCATCTTTTTTAATGATCGCATGTCTTTGGGGGTTTAAGGCGTGTTGTCTTTTTGTCACAAGCTTCAAACTGACATTGCCTCATGTCCATTCTACTTAAAATATTGAACAAAATATTGAAAATATTATGCAATTAATATTAATAGATAGTAGATAATAGTAGATGAGCACAATGGTTAATATTATTTCATTTTTCTAACAGGTACTTATGAAAGTTGCTGCCTAAAGTATAATAAAGAGCCCAAGCTAAAAACGAAAATCAAAGCTGTGAACTATAGAATCCAGGTGACTGATGGAGGATGCAACATCCGTGCTGTTGTGTAAGTTCTGTTTATTTTCTCATCAAGATTCAGAGAAAGTAATAAACTTCTATGTAATGAAGTATATTCAATGCATTTCAGAATTCATGTCATTAATATATTAATAATTAATTGATAAATTAAGATTTAACAATATTTTCTTTTCTTTGTTTCCAAATAGTATTATATTTCCAACGAAGAAATTGTTCTGCGCCGACCCCAAACAGAAATGGGTGGAAAAATGGATGAAAAACATTGATAAGAAACTGAACTCACAGAGCCAAGTTTGAGAAAAAAAAAAGTATTAAAATTACACCTACTGTTTTCATCTGCTTGTGTGGTGATCTTGGTTATTTAAAAAAAGAAAAAGAAAAAAAAAACAGTGAAAATGTAACCTAAATGTATTACTCATTGTAAGAATTTGAACAATTTCGTAACAGATCACTTTTAATGCACTTTACGTTTTCATTAAGCTGTATAATGAATGTTTTGTGTATTTGCGTATTCTTTCCTGTACATTGTTATATTTCTAATTATCTGGCCAGTCCTTTCTGGTTTTGTGAAATCTAATCTGTGAAATCTAGTCTTTGTCTGTTTCATTTGTTTTCTATATTTTTTTTTTTTCATACACAATCCATAACAGTATATTTTGTTACAATAGTGGTGCATATACATATGTGTGTGTGTGTGTGTGTGTGTGTGTGTGTGTGTGTGTGTGTGTGTGTGTGTGTGTGTGTGTGTGTTAGAGAGAGAGAGAGAGAGAGAATTCTGTATGTATTGTTTTTCATAAAAAATAAAGGAAAGAATTTTGTCTCAAGACAAAAACATCTTGTCACAAGATTTATCTGCCATATTATCTGCATGTCGAATCCCAAACTATTTATTTCACTGATAAGATCAATGTAATTATTTTTGCATTGCTTATAAAGAACCACAGAAAAATAGCACAAATTGATCCAACATTAATACACATCTTTATTAGCTTTAGAATTTAAATTGATATGAAAAATTTATATGAACAATCCAGGCCAGGTTTCTTAAAATGTTTATATCATTTTAACTGGGAGAGAGAGAGAGAGAGAGAGAGAGATCAGCGTGATGCCCGCTCCAACTTTTAACGATGCACTTCGTTCAGGATTGCGAGAATGCAAGTGAAGGGAAACATGATTTAATTAAGTGTAGCAAACATGACTAATATGTGAATCAAGGTGCAAGGTGAAGCTGCAGGCAAGAGTCAGGTGATCAATAGCTGAGATCAACTAGAGCAGGCACGAGCACGTCAAGAAAACCAGGAACAGGAGAAAAAAAAAACAGAGAGATTATCAGTAATGAAAAAGCCTTTGTAATAACTGGGATAAACAGCAGTAACAGCATAAACATGTGTCTCCCAATGACTGAGTATGCACTGAGTCTTTAAACTCTCAAAGATCGCACGCCTCATTGCCCCGCTTCGTCGAGTATGTAAGGGTTTCAGGACAGTCAGAATTCCATACTACAGTTCATGCAAATTAAGAAGGAGAGGTGATGCAATGATCTGTCAACGATTATTTGACATAAAATGACTTTGCTTATTATCTTGATTAAATTAGGAGTTGGTCATGCAATTGTTTGTTGTAAAACTAAGTAAACCATTGTAATGTTGATGATTAGTCCAGAAACCTGAGAAACCAAGTGGAACCACACATTGACTTAAGACTGCAAGGTCTTCCCAGTAATACAAACCAAACAACACATAGCAACTACAATTTTGAAAGTATCCTACGAAGGGTGTTCGAGCCAAACCGGGACTTGTGATAAAACGTCTCGTGACATTATCAGAAGGCTTCAAGCACAGTACTGCAATGAGACTCTTAGCCGCAGAATAAAATCTGAATGGTGCAACGAATTCTTTCATGAATGACGGCCCCGGCTGAGGCGGCTCAGAGCTCACTGGAGTCGTTCCTGTGACCATTCAGCAAGTGGAATGCGTGATGATCAAAAATCAACACATACTGTATCTTGTGGAAGAGATGCCTTTTTCTGTGGAAACTGTACACACAATTATTCATGAACACCACTCGAGCATTACAGGAACTCAGGTGGGAGTTATTGCCACATCCCGCATATAGTTGCAAGCCTTTTCCACGTGTTTGGGCCATTAAAGGAGTTCCTGAGAGGCCAGTGTTTGAGACATGAAGCAAGCAGGCTGATCATGGCTCCGGGGTTACTGATATTGATCTTGATGGTATAGAAGCATTAGAGAAAGTGTGTTAGTGTATCAGTTGATTATATAGAGAAATAATATAATAAGATAAAATAGCTTTTACTCTCATGAATTTGTTCTGTTCTTCTGCACAATCAAATGTCCCCGGTTTGACTTAAACGCCTGTCATATTCCACTAGAGAGTGTTTTTCTGATAGAGTTCATTGTGTCCTGGACTTGTGTCTAATAGGCTTAATAGGAATGTAAATATTTCTTGTAAAATATGTCAGTTACAAGAAAAACTTGCACAATATGAAAAGTTGCACAAGACTTTTATGAGAATGTTTTACTTCTTCTCATACACTTATCTCATGTGCACAAATGTATTTTTTCTTATATTTATGGCATTTGGCGAACACATTATCCAAAGGGAACTAAATCATGTACATCTGAGCAGGTGAAGGTTGCGGGCTCCTGAGATCTCCCTGCCCTAATAATTGCGTCACGCTTGTCAAAACTGCAGCGTGAGAATAATCTGATGTTTCGCAGTGATAAAGTACATTGTGTGCTGTTGCCACTTTCCTTTGTTTGAATTAGGAAATCTCAATGGTCTTGTACTACCGTGTTAACTGTCTTGCAGTTTTTTTCTACCTCATTAACCTCCCTCATCAACGGGAGACATATCAGAATCATCTCCTGTAAGGTTTTATCTGGGATACTTAACACTGGCACTGATTTCAAGCTGCTCTGCATGTTAGTTCATGCTGTGACATCCTGATTGGGGGAGTACACCGACCAGTTTATCTTTTCCTCAGTCATCAGTCCTCTGCTTCTTCTTCAGCGTGGGATCGCAGCCTGTACTCGCTCGAGGGGATAGGATTACAAAAAAAATGTTTGTTCTTTTCCCCCTCTGGGCTTTAGTGCTACTTAGTGCCGCTCCATATCCATCAGCAAATTCGAAAGCCTTTAGTGGTGGGATTTGAACGTTAGGTATAAACATTTTATAAACTCTGTTTTAGTTCTGATTTATTGTGATCACATTTACAATAAACGAAGGTCTTGATTTGCTGTGATTGCGCACTTTATATCGACCACCAGTGATCATGGTATGCGTGAGTCATTGTGATTAAGCAATATGTTCTGATTAATTGCATTCAAATATGCCACTCTCACTTTTATGCCGGAACTAATAAAATACTGAGACATGTCCAGACATTCTTGAGTCCTCATTTTTCATGCCAACAATGCATACACTTTAATTCTTATGGTGAAATATGGAGCTGGAGTGTTTCACAAAATAAAAAAAGTAACTATTAGCATGTTGAGTTGTCTGAAGTTATGTTATTATCTCAATCACAGGCTGTCATATACAATATTTAAACAATATGGCATACAGTATGCAGTCTTAAGATTGCATGCATCCTGTATTTCAACATGTGAGGTGTAAGTAATTACAGCTCTGCCAGTATCCGGTATAATGACGATCATTTATACTGGCTTGTATTAATTTGTCCTTTCCAATAAGATGCTTCAAGTAACATTGACTTCCCATAGAACTTTTTTTTTTTAAGCCAAAAGTTGAATACTCCTGAAAAGTTTCATTTGCTGTGTCCTCTAATGATGTCATGTTTTTAAACCACGAGAGGCATTAGTCCAAGTCAAACCTGGACTATTGATTGTACAGAATAATTAATGCATTCCTCTATATAATCCCCTGCTACACTAATGCATTTATCCCAGCATTTTATTAGTGTTCAGATACCATCAAGGTAAAAGTTTCTTCAGTACGCCAGAGCCGTGATCGAACTGCCTGCTTCACTTCAGAAACGCTGGCTTCACAGGAACTCCTTTAATGGCGTTAAAACATGTGGAAATCACTAAGATCAAGATTAGGACGGTATGGGGGATGTGGCAATAACCCCCAGCTGAGTTCCTGTAATATGAAAGTGGTGAGGTGTCTAGTATGATGTTGTGTATTACAGAATGACTTGGTGATCATACCAGGCTGTTTTTATTCTTTTTTTCTTGTGAGTGTTCTAATCGCTGAATATTCACAGGAAGGATCTGGGTGGGATCCAAGCCACCTTGGCCGGGATCGTCATTCACAGAACGTACAGAACAGCCTTCTTTAAAATGTTTGCATCATTCTGATGTTTTACTGCGGCTAATAGTGCCATCACTGCACCGTGCTTGAATGTCATTCGCTTTTAAGCCATCATTCATAATTTCCTCACAAGTCCTGGTTTGCTTTGAACACCAATTGAATAAACTGGAATTTTATGGGACGAACACAGACGAGAGGTGTGACACACACAGAAAAATGTCCTGGTGTGGCTTTAGGAAATATAGGAACTCTTGTCAATCAAGTTAGCGGAACAGCATTAGCTGACTTTCTAGAATGTAAAAAACAAAACCTTTTTTGTGTGTGAAAACTGCATTTCTTAGTTATTTGAATAAAAGTTTAAAACATAATGCAGCTTGCATTAATTTATATTTAGGGCACATACAGCTCCAAGACTAATAAAAAATTGCCAATCTCTACTTTTGCTAGTTGCTACTCTTTCCAGAAAGTTTTTCAGAAGATATTGACAGGTGTACAAATGTGTGTGTGTGTGTGTGTGTGTGTGTGTGTGTGTGTGTGTGTGTGTGTGTGTGTGTGTGTGTGTGTGTGTGTGTGTGCGTGTGTGTGTGTGTGTGTGCGTGTGTGTGTGTGTGGGTGTGTGTGTGCATGTTGTGTGCTTGTCTGTGCTTGTGAGTAATGTACTTTGCTGCCAAATTTTGCAAAAAGCTACAAGCAAAACCCAGTCATCTCACCTCAGATGTCCTCCGTCAAATAGAAAGTAAAAGTGAGTTTAATTTTACTTCATATTATTTTAACTTTCTTGAACCCCCAGAACCCCCACAGTTGAAGTCAAGGCAAGCCAACTAAAAGAACAAAAGAGTCATCAAGATCCAGAGCATGCAGAGCTAGAAAAAAAATCTAAGATGGATATAATTTAACAAAGAATAAAACAGATTTAAAAAATATGAGCAAGACTCTGTAAAGATTTATT
Organism: Clarias macrocephalus; assembly: GCA_011419295.1. Taxonomy (NCBI): domain Eukaryota; kingdom Metazoa; phylum Chordata; class Actinopteri; order Siluriformes; family Clariidae; genus Clarias; species Clarias macrocephalus. Next base: position 120,691 of record JAAGKR010001458.1, read on the forward strand.
GAGATACGATAAGTCTACTATATACAAACAAGTTCCGTTCGTAAGTCCAATTTGTTCATAAGTCCAACAAACGTTGTCTGCATACATACTAATACATTTGACTATACAGTATATTACATTACAGTGTTCCTTATAATCGTGGCAATGGTTGAACAATTCATATTAAAAGAATGAGCAATGTCTGCCATCTTTTTATCTCGCTCCGTTCTTCATTTCTCAATTACTTTCTCTTTTGTCTACATCATTATTTCTCACCATTTCTTAGCAATACCAGTTTCATGGCCACTGCTTTTACGCTTGCTTCCAGATATCCTGGGCTTGCACTGCACTTGCAGAGAATGCATGCTGCATGCAAGTGACAATGAACGCTGGACATGTGATTTAACTTCCGCAATTGAACATGCGAAAATGCATGTTTGTACTTTGAAAGTTTGTAACTCGAATGTTCATATGTAGGGGACTTGCGTGTATTTAGAAAGAGGTGTGCGTTCAAAATTTTTGTGAGTATTATAGTCGCTACCCTAGGCATTGCCTCCCTACAAATACAAATCGTTATCCACTAGTGGCCGCTAGAGTACCACTGTACCACTCACCATTTAGCAAGGCAGTGGCTCCAGAGTCGTCCCAACATTTCTGCCACTTCCATATCTGGAATGTTTATATAATCTGCTTTGTGTCCTTAACTCTTCACAAGCTGCAGACTTCAGTTGAAAGTCTTTTAAGGGCAATGAAATTCAGTTGGGACTTGTTCAAATGGTATTTTAACACTGCCCAGCCAAAAAAAAGTCACCACCTGGATTTAACTAAGCACATTCTTCACTAAGTAACAGCCTTCCATTGTATAATTATTGCTGCGATTAATGTGATTCAGGTGGCAACAAGTCATTTAATCCCAACTGATGCAGTGAGTAGTTTCCTTTTCTTTCTTTTTTTTACTCAACCATGTCAGGAGACATATACTGTAGCTGTGGCAAAGATGTTACTCTGTTTCACAATAAATTATTGTCTTGGATCAAGAAAAAAAGACAACGACTAAGGAGTTTGCTGAAACTACTAAAATTGACTTAAGAACTATCTAACACATTATTAAAACCTGGAAGGATAGCAGTGAACCAACATCTTCAAGGGGGGGGGGGGGAATTATGATCTTAATTGTATATAACATACCTGTACATTTGGTGAAATCAGATCATAGAAATAACCAACAGTAGAACTCACAGCTTTGATTATTGATAAAGTAAGAGCATTTTCACACACACAATGCAAAAAGAACTCAAGGGATTGGGACTAAACAGCTGTGTAGACTCAAGAAAACCATTTATCAATGCGGCTAATTGGAAAAAGCCTAAATTTTCTAGGTAGTATAAAGAATGGACTTTGGTGCATTAGAAAAGGTCATGTGGTCTGTTGAGTTCAGATTTAACCTGTTCCAGAATGATGTTAGAATCAGGGTAAGAAGAGAGGTAGATTAAGCACTTATCATAGCTAGTGACGACCGTGCGGTATAAGCCTGGGGGGCAGTGTTACGGTCTGCGGTTGCCTCTGTTGGACAGGTCTACAGAGTTGACCTTGAACTTGAATTCTTATTCGATTTAAGCATATCAGGTGATGTGTATTTGTGTAATGACAGAGGATGTGGCCTAAGGAGATCAGCACCCTATATCAAGCTGTGTGTAATTATTGGGCAGCTTCTTTTCCTCAGGCAAAATGGGCCAAAAAAGAGATTCAACTGATTCTGAGAAGTCAAAAATTGTATGAAGTCTTTCAGAGGGATGCAGCACACTGAAATTGCTAAGATGTTGGTGCGTGATCACAGAACCATCAAACGTTTTGTTGTAAATAATCAACAGGGTCGCAAGAAACGTGTTGAGAAAAAAAGACGCAAATTAACTGCCAAAGATTTGAAAAGAATCAAACCTGAAGCTACCAGAAACCCATTATCCTCCAGTGGTGTCTTATTCCAGAACTGTGTCCAGAAGTACAAGGTGTTCGGTGCTCAGACACATGGCCAAGGTAAGGAAGGCTGAAACACGACCACTACAGAACAAGTTGAAACGTCAAGACTGTAAAAGAGACTAGGCATCATCAAGGTGGAGGTGGGGTCCTGGTATGGGCTGGTATTATTAAAGATGAAGTAGTTGGACCTTTTAGGATTGAAGATGTTTTTTTTTTAATCAAATCCCAAACCTGCCAGTTTTTAAAAGACCCTTTCATCAAGCAGTGGTACAGGAAACAGTCTGCATCTTTCAAGAAGACCATGATATTTATGCAGGACAATGCTCCATCGCATGCATCGAAGTAATGTACTCCACTGCATGGCTAGCCAGTAAAGACCTTACAGAAGAAAGAATAATGACATGGCCCCCTTCCTTACCTGACCTGAACCCTATTGAGAACTTGTGGGCCCTTCTTAAATGGGCAAGTGACAGTGAAGGAAAAGAGTACACCGCTCTGAACAGTTTCTGGGAAGCTGTGGTTGCCGCTGCACAAAAGGTTGATGGTCAACAAACTGACAGACTCTATGAATGGAAGGATTATGACTGTTATTGAAAAGAAGGGTGGCTATATTGGTCAATTGATTTTTTTTTATATCAGAAATGTTTATTTGTTCATTTTTAATTGTTTGTTTATCTATCTGAATATACTAAATGACCAAGTTTTACAAGTATATTCCAAAATTGTGAAAAGAGTGGTTAAAATTGTGAAATAGTGGTTCAGGGAGCATGAGACATCATTTTCTCTCCATGGATTAGCCACCATAGAGTCAAGACCTTAACCCCGTTGAGAAACTTTAGGATGTGCTGGAGAAGGTTTTATGTAGTGGTCCAACACTCCCATCATCAATACAAGATCTTAGGCAAGAAATAAACAGATCTCTGGATGAAAATAATTGCTGTGACACTGCACAAGTTTATTTAAAAGCTGCCATGGTGAATGCATGCCATAAGAATTATTAGACTGTATGACTTTTTTTCCCCCTACATTTTAAAGGAGTACATGGGAAATGAAAGCCTCAAAGTTTAATTTAAACTCACAGATTTTTAAATAGATTTTTTTTTTGCTTTTAACTTTTATTCAATATTTTATTAGCTGTGTGAACTCTGGCCAAAACCAGTCATATATGTTTGTACATGTTTATAGATATCTGGGGTTGCATGTATAGCGGTTACTCTCACTCCAAGCGAAAAGTTGGACGGCCATTCAACTTTCATTTTGGAACTATTTTTCAAGCATGGACATCTTGGAGGGACACTATAGAAGCTAATAGCTATGACTCCTGAATACCACAGTAGCAAGGTGCTGATGGATTGGGGCGACAGAGCTGGTGGGGACTAGGTGTAAGGTGTTTTATGCTGACACATGGAAGAATTTCTCATTGCCATCATTTTCTATGTCTATGAACTAATGGATTCTACCAAATTTGACTTGGGAAAATAGTCAAATTTGGTAGAAACCATTGAAGTTCTGATTATGGCTCAGACAGTGTACGTATGAGGGTTACCCTTTCAGTCCCAGAGAAGGTGGAAGTTTGCAGTCTTGGAGAGCCTTCATATTGTGCACCACAAACTAGAGGTTTCAAGGGTAACACATAAAGTATAGGTAATAGTCAATACCAGTTTTTAAATTAGTAAATTAGCTTATTGACCTTGCAAATCATCTTGAGGGGTTCGAAATGTCTTGTGAAGACACACTACTTCAATCTCCTTTTTTCCAATTTGCTTCTTACAGTACTGTATGTTTGAATGCTGTTCATAGAGCTTAGCTCAGCATTTAGCATAATAATTTTCAATCATGCTAAGCCAGTCAGTCCAATCGTAAACAACATCTCCACATCTGTCAGCATACAGAGGAGATATTGCGGCTAACCGACTGGAGCCAAGCCAACAACTTGCTTCTTAATGTGGACAAAACTAAAGAGAAGGTTTCATCCAAGGGGCCACTCGCTGCAGAACACCAATGGGTGCCCTGTGGAGATCATACAGAGCACCTGATTCCTGGTTGTTCACATGGAAGAGAACCTTACCTGGTCCCTTAACATTAGCACCGTAACCAAGAAAGCTCAACAGCATGTCTACTTTCTGATAATTCTTAGAAAAGCTGATCTTTCCCCTTCACCTCCACAGGATGATCTTCA